>CAIGRM010186040.1:0-11409 GCA_903798335.1 Fraxinus albicans
CTTTTAATATATAGAAGATATATGTCACAATTTATTTACTGGTCACATATTATCAAATTTTTTATAAGTCGCAGATTATTTTAAGGTCACGAATTAAAATTTTACTGGCCACAATTTATTTTATTGGTCACAAATTAAAAACAATAAATGTCACAATTTATTTATTGGTCACAACTTTCAAGATTTGTTGGTTTCAAATTACTTTTCAAGTCATAGGTTATCAAATTTTAAAGTCACAATTTAATCTTGGTCACACTTAACCAAGTAATTGGTCAAGTGGTCACACACCACCGTCATCAACACCACTGCGAGATCCACTACCATCCCCGTCACTGTTGCCACCACCATCGACACCACATCGCCACCACCAACAAATCACCATTTGCAACTACAAACCACCACTGCTACTACCAGATTCACTGCCAAATTCAACACAAATCACCCAAACTGTCAGATCCACCACCTCTGCCGCCACCATCAACAAAAAATTCAGCCACCATTAGTCCAACAAAACCACCACACCGCCTTAAGTTCCTACAGAAAAAACCACCACCGCCTCAAAAATTTCAGCCACCATCTGTCTTCATCTAAAATCTTAAATACACCGCCACCAACGGAGAGAGACCACCAAATAACGTCCAACTCGCAGCGATTCGAGCTCATTCTGGCAGACGAAAATTGATTGAGGGTGGTTGAAACCTCTGCCGCTTCACGCTACAGCCCCCAACTCGCTGCGATTCGAGCTCTGCAGCTACCGCCTCAAAGCCCAGTTGCTTCACCTCCACGCGAAGAGGCTTCGGTCTCCTTCCATTACAACAGCATCACACAGAGAGGAGAGGGGAGGCGAGGCGAGTAAGTGAAAAATTAGGGTTAGGGCTTTTATATATTACCTGATTTTTGAATAATGAAAATTGGTCGCTGATTTTTGAATTCTGATTTTCAAACCCCTGGATTTATGTAATTTCCTCAAGTATAAATTCAAGTGGAAATTACATACATCCATGTTTTTCAACTTTTAATTTCAAAAATCAAGTTTAAAAATTATTTATCCAAAATTGAATCATAGTTTATTTTTTATATTAATAATATTAAATATTAAATTAATTAACCTACGATCTCCAATCCATCCAACCCCATCGAACCCTAATTCATTCACATCTTCTCCTTCGATTTCTGCTTCATTTCACATCGACATCTCCTCCTTCGTACATCCATTGGTAACAAGTGATTGGTGGCGTCGAGCGAAGATAGGCACAACGTCGCCTCTTCATGCGCTGAGGCATCCCATTTCCGCTGCTTACGCGACATTGCGATGCATGAAGCAGCAGCAATTTGTGCCCATTACCGCTGTTTCGTGCGCGACGATGATCTATTCTCCAACGTCACTGCGCATGTGCAGCAACGATGCACAAGCTGCGTGGCTGCTTCGTGGGGAATAGATCGCTGCTTCATGCACAACAACGATCTAATTTCTTCGTCCACATCTCCTCCATTTTCTCTTTTATCTGTTTAGTGTAGTGTTGATGGTTGTGATGAAGAAGATGGTGGATATGAGGTTGTGGTGCGGTTGGTGGCGGCAACTACAGGTTTGGGGATTTTTTGTTTTTTTCCTTTTTTTGTGGAGGTGCTGGTTGTGGTGTGGTAGAGATGTTCTGGCGGTGGTTGTGTTGGCGGTGGTCCCAAATGGTGATGGTGATGGTGATGGTGATGATGTGTGATTGTGATTAATAAATTGGTTAATTTGTGATAGTAAACAATATTTTACATATAAAATACACAAATTGTGACCAATGTGAGACTGCTACTTAATATGACGAGCAATTTATTAAGTAGTGATCAATTAATTTGATAATTTCTGATTTTGAAATAAATTGTGACATGTAAATTTTGTTATTTGAATTGAGAAATATTACGTGATTTATTAATTTGAAAATCTGTGACCGATAAATATATTGTGATCTATAAAATTTGTGATTTGTGTTCGAGAAAAAATGCGTAACCTATTAATTTTCATAATTTCTGACTCATAAATAAGTTGTGACCTATAAAATTTGTGATTTGTAATTAAAAAATGCTTCATGATTTATTAATTTGAGAATTTGTGAGTGATAAATAAATTGTGACCTATAAAATTTGTAATTTGTGAGAAAAAATGCCTAACCATAATGTGCGATTGATAAATAAGTTGTGATCTATAAATTTTGTAATGTGTGACTGTGATATTCTGTGGTTGTGACTAGTACGCAACTGTGACCACAAAATGTAATATTGTGACCTCAATATATTGAATTAATAAAATATATTTCATTGATAAATTTTAATCATAACCCCATTTTTGAAATTTTAAACCATATTTCTTAAATTTGAAAGTGTGTATTTTAAACATTTTATATTTATATTGTTCCCAAAATTCAATTTGCGGTACTTATTTAATGTTGATAAGGTAATTGTTCATTTAAAATTTTATTTAATTGTTTAATTATATTTCAATCGGTTAGCTCTGTTCAAATTCAAGTTTCATCCATTGGACCGATGAAAATCGATGACGTGATAAGCACTAAATAATGATCGTCATTCATTTCACTTAAGTTTTATATATTCCGCGGCAACTACTAATATTATGTTTGTTGACGTCATTTATTCGTTGTAACATCATCAATTTTCATCAATGAAATTATATGAATTGAAATTAAATTAAGATGTTGTTACTTAATTGAAAATAAATTACATTGGAGTCATCAGATTGAAATCAAATTCTATTGGCTCCCGATTCAGATCGAAATGGAAAGTTTAACTGAATCACTAGTCTCGATATGCAATTGTGGCGATATATGTGTTGAAAGATTTTGGACTGCAGCAAATACTGGAAGAAAATTCTTTGGCTGTAATAATTATGAAGTACGTTTATGTTTTCTTGCTCGAAATTGCTAAAGGAGCTTGAATGCATATTGATTGAATTCGAGTTTGGATGCACACACACCTTCAAGTTTGACTTGGGCTAATTCATATGAGGATTGAGAAAGCATCCAAGTAGGACTACGAGTTCATTCATATGGACAGGAAAGTACCATGGACCAGTCTTGACATGCTATGGCTATTTTGAGTTTCTGTATTTGCCGGCGTCCGAAGATAGAAACAAGAACATAACAGGATGCTGGCTTGGTTACAAACGTATTCTACTTATGAAGTTGTTATTCATTTTTAAAATTGTGTTTTTGAAAACATACTTTTATGCACGAGATGTTGTCATGTGTCACCTTAATCACCTTTGCATGTGATGACCTTCTTGGTTGACGTGCATGTTTGGACGACTTTGGGTATGCGTGTGTATCCATTTGGATACACGCTTAGGCATTCACTTAATTTGAATTCTGCAATTCTAAAATCATTCAACGTTCATTTCTCTTTTGAGATTTGAAGATTCTCCATCTTGAATCTTCTTCTAGATTTGATTTCTAGAAGTTGTACCATGGACGATTTGACTTCATTATAATACAGTAATTTCTTCCGGTGACGGAAGGTTAGAAAGGGTGAGGACGATTTGATTTCATGAGTTCTTTTATTTTCTTTGCTTGTTTGCAAAAATTAATCTAATCTTTCGTTGACCCTGATCATTACACTAGCCATGTTCTACAATAATCACTTTTGCATTTTTTTTTTCCAAAAATGAATCTAGCTATTTTCGTTCATTGGATAATATACCGTTGGAACATTGTACATCACAATTAGGCTTAAATTCTTTCAATGTCATTACCATCAGAAACAAGCAGCTTCCTAATTTTTTCAATGTTATTCCTTCATAGAATAATAAATTTTTAACCTTTGCATGTTTCCCCTGCCTTTTCAAATAACTCAACCTTCCAATCAGCATCAATCCTAAAGTAATCCAAGAACCTATGTGCAAGCCACTTCTATGAAACATGTCCCTTCTTTCTCCATCCACTACATGTATTCTTCGAGGTGTAAGATTCTATCTGAACAGTATCAGAATCATCAGTTTCGTTTATGTTCAAATCCACACTCCCTGATAACAGTTAGAACATACATCAATGCAAAAATACTCATTAGCCGAGGATGCATAAAGCATTTATGTCAAAAAATAAGGCTATTACTGTTGCATATCCATATTACTGCTGTTACTGTATATACAAGTTTGTATTACCTTTTTAAAAAAGAGTAGGTATTACATGTCTAAACGTAGCAGAGAACATTGTCTAGTTTCATTCTCTATTATGGTAAGATTAAAAGAAATTAAGCAGCTTTTCCGGCACATCTTTGACAAGCTGTTCCTCGCAATCTAGAGTTCGTATCCAGGGAATCTAGATTTCTCTGGCATAAGCATATCAAACCAGAGGCAAGCAGATCCGGCTAGTCCATGGAACAGAGAGCAGGCGTTATCATCACCATCATAACGTGTATCAGCAATTGTTTTTCTTACATTGTGATATAAGTAGCTCGCAAATGCCTTTGCTCGGTCTTCATATACACTATCTCCGGTAAGGTGTGAGAGAGAAAGGAAGGCATAAGCATTCCCAGCAGAGCCATCGGCCAGTCCCACTTTCTTGAGTAACCCATTCTTCCAAACAACTTCCCCAGCTTCGATGGCAGCATCACGAAATTCTCTATTATTTGGTAACACCTGCAAAGGCAGAAGGTCAAATTGGTGAACACTGTGATTAGAACGAGTAGAGGGCAAATACCCTTGTGCTCTATACAATTTAGACTTTCATAAACTGCTGACCTCTGACGCTTTGCACAGGGTAAGGGCTACACCAGTCGCTCCATGGGACCACTGCACGAGCTTATCTCTTGGGTTTCCTTCACTAAGGGGGTAATTCCCGCTGTGAGGAAACCTGTTACTCATCATGTACCTCAAAGTTGCCTTGAGGTCGTCAATATCATTGTTTGACAGAGAAAAATGTAGCAATACATGCAAAATACCGGCCAGTCCATGAGCTGCGCCCCAATACCTAGTTCCATGCCATCTATACATGAGCGGGCATGCCGTATTATCCGATGCACCAACCCTGCCTCCTGCTAGCACGGCTTCAACAACTGGCATGAGAAGATTACTGGGTACCACTTCGGATCCTAAGTACTTGTTTATAAACAAAGCAGCCCACAAAAATCCGGCTCGTCCGTAAAGGAGATCGTAAGACATTCCAAACCCTCCTTCTTCAGGTCCAACCGGGAGGGCTTTTTCTTCCTCCGCCATCTAAACAAATGATTCATAAGTGCGGAAGAATGACCAGTTCAAAAGATACAGAAAGCTACAAAGTTCGATTAAGCTTAGTGTATAAAAGGTAACATACCTCCAGAAAACGAGTCACATAGAAGTCTCGCCTCATTTGGTCCCCGCAATAATTTGCAGCCACGGCGCCAAGAGCATAAACTCCTCCTCGACCACACAGAAAAGTCACATGCCTGAATATGCTAAAGAAAAATATGAGCTAACTGCCGACTGCGATATAATTGACAACAATTTAGTCTCCTATGCTGGGAGAGAGGAAGAAAGATCTCAAAAAACTCCAAAGAAGATACTTGGCTAAGCTTAAAAAGTTCAATTACAAGTATTGACTAAGTTACTCTCAAATAAGTAACCTAACACCAGTTTCTCTCTCAGAATCTTCGTTTTCCTAAATGGGTAAATCAATATTCTAAATTAATCAATACGTCCTCATATAGACCAGAAAAAATTAATAAAAAAGGTATTTAGCGTTATGACCCAAATTTAATCCACCTGGTGGAGGAATGAGCAATGGCGGCGCAGGCATCCACGATCTCGACGCACAATTGCAGGTCTCGGTGGTTACCGGTGGCCTCATAAGATCTCAAGCAGGTGAAAGCTGTACCCAGAAGACCCGTATACACCGTCGGGTCTAATTTACCATTATTGCCCCGACCCGTCCATGTCACTTCCACAACCTGATTTCACATGAATTTCATCAATTTCACAACCACATCCAAACCCATAAAAACAATCGCCCGTCGATCCGAAATAAGACGGAACTATAAGAAGAAAAAAAGGTTAAAATCTGATTTATTAATTATATTTTTGTATGAATTTCATATCCACAATACAATCATCCAAAAAAGCATTACAGTATAAGAGCAAATGATCGCTTTTCCATCCGAATTAACAGGGTTTAATAAGTTAAAAATATTATTTATTCTATCGATTAAACCTGGTCCTTGAGAGAGATTGCAGCTTTGAGAAAAGTGACCGCTGGGAGCGAGAGGTTAGTAGCCGTTGGATCACCTGTGTGGAGCATGTCAAACTGCTCAGGATTCCCTTCTTCATGGTTTGTGTTATTACTGTCAAATTTTACCACAGAAGATGACATTCTCTACTTTTTTTACTCTCAGGTTATGGCTAGAAGAATAATGGATTTATGCACATATATAATGGGCCCTGGGGGTGTTAGAAATATCAGGAATTCCATTTCTAGGGAAAAAAATTCCCAGAATTACACCAAAATAGGGAAAATCAGTGGGTCCTACCGTATATTTAAAAATATAAAATGTGCGGATCCCACCATGCGTGTGAGTGTTCTGTTGCATTTCTGTGGACCGTGCTTATGTACGTGAAGCAATTTTCTAAAAATCTAGACGGAGAAGGAAACGGTGTGCTAAAAAACATTGGAGGTTCCCAACTTTACTTGAAATTTCATTTTAGTCACTTAATTGTTTATAATTCTAAGTTTCTCGCTTCGCCCTTGATTGGTTTTGCAGTAAGTTAAAATTTTCATAAAAGTTGATGAAATATATAAATAAAAAGTTGTTAAAAATTTTAAATCTCATAAAATATGTGGTTCAAAATAAGTTTGGGGAAAAAAGAATTTTAAACATGGGCTTAAACACACGCGTTGTATCAAATTTTGTGCCAGACTCATTATGATGGCTAAATTGAGTTTTCGATTGTTCAATTATGTAATAATGGTATTATCTTTTAACTTATAAGATTGAGTTCATGACACACAATTGTGTTGATCAGGGGCGGATCCATTAATGGTCCACTGAGTGCAATTGTCCCCATTGAACCATTAATTTTTTTCTTAGAAAAAAATTTCACATAATTTAAGCCCATAATTTTTAACACAAATACAATGAAGTAATTCTAAATTGAAATTACCTTTTACGTAATTTTGTCTCGTCCTTCGCTGAATTATAATCATGGGTTCGCTTCTGGGTTAATCAATCAGTATCATGTTAAAAATGCAATTTTACAATCATCCAACACAATGTATTAATCAAAATAGAAGTTTATGAAAAAAAAAAAAAGGGTCAACAATGCAATAGAGGATGGAATTGTTATTGATGAGATTAGCAAAACGCAATTGGAAATTTAAAACGGTTTCAAAAAACAAATAGTTGACTAAAATAAGACTTTGATCAAAGTTGGGTGACCTCCCCCAGTATTTTATACCCTGTGCGCGCGCCAACAGAAAGAGGACAATACATGACGTGGTTGGAAAGTTATGCTGTGGGGGCTGTAATGTCCTCTGTGATTGCCACGCCATCCAAGCTGTACGGATGAATTTCACAAGAATCACGCAACTCTGATAGATTCTTTGATGAATATTAAAATTAGATTTTTAGTAGATTGTGATAAAAGTTTTTGAAATGTATGGTTAAATAGTTGTGGACACATAAAAGATGTGGTTGCTATTGATTATTTGACTTTGACTTAAATTAAAATGAGATTTTAATCATAATATTCTTCAATACAGGTTTTTGTCAATTAATTATTATGTACTAATAAGATAACGTTTTGTTTAATGATAGGTGCGTGCTGAAGTGAAAAGTTATGAATATCGTAAGATTGAAATTAATTGTTGATTTTGACTTAAAATTTAAATATAATTTAACTTATATCAAACAAGGGTTATGTTTTGTCATATAGAAGGGCTATGCTCGAATTTAAACTTAATCATGGGATTATCACCCACGCTTTTTATTTCAAGTGATTTGAAAAATCATACGAGAAAGTACAACTTTTTACACCATAGAGTTCATTGAATTTGAGTTCAAGAATTTAGCTAGGGTAGCTGAAACAGTGATAATCACATGTTATTGGTGACAATATATCCGAGATATCATGTCACTTATTTCCCTTTTTCTATAGTCGAATACATTGGTAACACGTCAAGAATTCAACACTTCAACAACAATTCAAAAATCCAACAAAAAAGCTATCAATGCAACAATGCTTAACAATAAGTTGACAAGAGAACAATCCAAAATTTTTATTTCAATATAAATTATTATCAAGTGTCTGCTAACTATTAAGCCCTTGTTTGGTTTGGATTAAAATTCAATTAAAATCTCAAGTTAAAATTAACAATTAATTTTAACCCCACATTTCATAGGACTTACAACTTTTCAACCACATATATTATCAATTTTTATCAAAATATACTGAAAATCTAATTTAACATCTACCAAACAAGGGCTAAATGTGCTATGTGTAATCTAGGGACTTGAAATCAAGTGTGAAGCAATCAATGGTGTGCAACGAGCAACTTACAATAAGATTAAAAGGTGATGCTATAATCAATTCAAACCCTGAATTTAACTTGGTGCTTCTCTTCTACCTACAATTATACAAAATAAAAAATGAGTGAAATAAGAGGATAATGATGGTGTCTCCCACATGACGACGTTAGATCCTCTCCTCTGAAGATAAGCTGAGCTGGATGTTCCGTCTTGTAATGACGAGCTAGTCTAAAATTTATATATTGCTGAAATAGTAAAAAATGAGAGTGTTTGCATTGATTGAAGTAAATAAGAAGTGTATACAGAAGTATGTTGAGTTTTCGCCTTGGAGAATATCATTAGCCTTTATTTATAGGCCTCTAATCCATCATCTTGGCCACCCACTGTCACCTTAGCTATAATACCAACCTAGAAGTGTGTGCCACTTTCCAATTTTAATGGTTGTTGAGGTCGGTCGAACATGTCATCATGACCAATGTCATTGATGATTTTTGATTGGTTGAAAATGACATGCATATGTCATATGTGTCAGTTGTAACTTTGGGAGAGGTCATCTGGATGGTGATGACATAAATTATAAGACATGCGTTAAAAAATGTAATGATGATGTTTCTAAATGACGGTAGGCATGGGCCGAGTGGACTTGGTGATCTCTTAGTTCGTCCTCGTTGAATTGATTATTGAATCTTCATAAGCTCTCCTTCTTAAATTAAGATAAATCCGAGTTGGTATTGTGAGTTATGACACCAACAACTACTTATAAGTACTTTTAGAATATACCAAACATGCACTAATTAAGATTGAGAAAAAAAAATTATTGTTCTTATATTTTGATTGTCATATTTCACTCGAAATGGATACTCATAAGATAGTGGTTCATTTAAAAATAGTAATGTTGAAATTGTATAATTCTTTTACCATGAGACTAATCGAATTTCCAGATTATTATTTTAAACGAGTCACTAATATATTATGATTCAGATTGATTGAATTGCTTGTATGAACTTTTTAAACTCCTATATTGTCTTGAAGTTTATTTTGAAAGGTCGGCTTTATTTAAAGGAATAGCTGAATTCCTCATATATTATTATTTTCATATTTAATTCACTTGTGGTTTTGCCCTTAAAGATGTATACAAATTTATTTTCTTTTACTTCCATAAAGATTTAACTAAGTTGGATAGTGTTAGAAATTCAGGTTCGAGTTAAAAGACGAGGATGAACGTAATTGTTATGTTCAATCACATACGTGTACCACATATGCACTATCTCAAATTTGGTCTTAAATCATCCATCTATATTATAATAGTCTTTCCATACGAGATTATGTTAATCCGTAAAAGTTGACCTGACATGAATTTTCTTTTTAAGTTGTAGATGATTATCTTTTACGTTCACACAGCGTAACTAAAATCAAGTAGTTTTGGACTTTTGTTGCCCACCTTAGCACTTTAGAACTAATATAATTTGTGCATCCATCATAATAAGTGGTTCCAACTCTACACCAAAGCCATATTTGTTCTTTTAGTTTAGTAATGTTCCCCTTATTTAATAAAACACATATAGAGTGAAGTCTTACACTAGAATGACTAGATTAATTGGCCAAAAAAAAAAAAAAAATCACTTGTGTGAACATCTACTTAAATTTAGGGCATATTATGGCAAAGGTGGGGATTCATTTGCACTTTTGTCCTTGACCTGTTTTTGGTGCTACTAGTTCTCCAACCTTTGGAAAATAGGCGACATTAATCCAAATGAATGATTCACATCCATTTTTCACCAGTCAACCCAGTTGGAATGTGCATTCAAAAATTTAAAAATGGAAAAATTGTCAATTTAATATTATTAGTTAAAAAGAACTAAAAAAAATTAGAAGTTTAGAAAACAAGACTAGAAGAAAAGAATTCAAAACAAAAATAAAAAATAAATGTAATTCTAAGCAGATCTTTTATATGGCGGCTGGTTTAGATGATGATTATGATGGCCAACTGATTTTTTGACAAAGAGATATGGATGGCAATGGGCGGGGTCCTTACCCCATTTACTACGCTGTTTAATTTTTTTTATATATAATTTATTTTTATTGTCCATATTCATTAGATTTAGACAAATAATTTTAACTACTATTTTCTATTAGAACTAATGAAATTTTGTGAAATTTTTCATTTAAAGTATTGAATTATAAAAGAAAAAATTTAACGGGGCGGAGCGCCGTTACCCGTCCCCGCACAGAATACCCGATTAAGCGGATTATCCCCGCCCCATTTGGGATGCGGCTCCTCGGATATTGGATTTGTTAAGGTTTTTTGTGATCCCTACAAAGAGAGAAGATGATAAGGCTTGTGCTAAAACTAGATTACTTCCATTGATAGACAATAAAAGTTATGAAAGGGATTTATTTTACAAGTTAATGTGATTAAGAACGTTGTTAAAGTTGTTGAGAGTGGTTCATACAGATAAAATGAAGCTCTACTGAGATGACTAAATAGATATGAACATCGTTCATAATTCTATTCAACACGACATGATAAACACGATGAAATTGATGGGTCATGGTCAGTGGCGGACCTAGCACTCGGTCGGGGGCGGCCGCGCGTGCTGGGCTCAGCCGGAAGAATTTTTGGGAAGAATCTGGCCGCGTTTATGGTTCGTCTTCTCCAGTTCTACTGCTGCAAGTTTTTTTGTTTTTTTTTTTTAGGGTTTGACTGTTGTTACCAGCCTAGCCCAGCAATCTTTTTCCTTTTTTTTTAATTGGGTTGGCCGGTTGGACCATTTATTTTTGGGAAAAATTCACTTTCCCTACTTTATCTTTACCCTATTTCAAAAATAACAAAACAACTTTTACATTTCAAAAATCAGATTTTTTGACCTATATATATACACATTTATAAATATTTATTTATTTATTTAAATA
>CAIGRM010186047.1:0-14419 GCA_903798335.1 Fraxinus albicans
AAACCCCGAATCCGTAGCAGACACAACGAACTCCTTTGCCTCAACACGACATCGTGAATTGAAGACCTTTATACCCCCAGTGCGAGACTGATTCCCACAATTTTGAGCAAATGAACCAACAGATGATGAAAAAAATGAATTGGAAACATTTCATGTTCTTAAGGCTCTTCATCGAAGATTGAGGTTATGTGCTCATGACCACCAGCATTTATACAGCTATGCTTGATGAACTATTGCTGTATACAAATGCAGCATGGCATTTCAATAAACCGACAAACTGGCCAAATCTAAAATGAAAACTGACCACACTACAATTTTTTAATCAACCCATTTATGTGCTGGATTTTGGAATTTGAGAGGGATAGTGCTTGTTGTATATGTTTTGGCTTTGTTGTCCTTTGGTTTGTTGCAACATTGTTATCAATTTTAACTCAAATCTTAAGACTCTGAACATAATTTTCTTTTTAAATGAAAAGCCAACTAGTCAACATGGACAGTTGACGGGTCTTCTACTGATCTTAATCTACACAATTTTTTGTGTATAACCAGACTTGGTTTTTGGTCAGGTACCCAGTTTTTCTGGTTGAATTGCTGGGCCGGTCCATTTTTTGTAACATTGGTAAAAATTGGCCATAGGGTGAGCTGGTTGAGTTAATTGAGCCTTTTATGATTTAATTTAAAAAATAGCTGAAGCAGATGATGGTCTTTTAGTAAGGTTAAATTGGACATTTGACCTCTAAAGAAAGCCCTATAAAGAAAAACCTCGAAGGCTGGTCAATTAAAAGACGGATATTATATAAACTTCCCCAATCGAAGTCATTATGCTAACCCTTGGACCAGGGTGGTTCGAGAAACCAGGTCTGATTTTATTGAATGGGTAAGTTCTCTCTCTAACCGGTGATCCAGCTGGCATCATTTGAATTAGTTAAGGTAAGATTAGAAGTATAAGAAAACACAAAATGTGAGGTGCAGATCTGTAACTTGAAATCTTCAGCAAAGTAGAGGCTTACCTCTGGTATGGCATATGGTCAGCTCTTTTCTGATTTTTTTTTTGGTGTGTTGATTAAATGCTAAGAAGCACCGACATGGACACGAGATTCCGACACGTGTTGGACACTCCGACGCGTAATTTTTTGAAAAAGTTTCGACGCGATACATCTCTGACACGTTGATTAAAATATTATTTTTTTAAGTTTTTTAATTTAATAGTCTAAAGTAATAATTTTTTTATATTTTTTGCATCATATATATAAATAATTAAATAATAAATAGAAATTAACATAAAAATTAATTTGTAAGTTTGATTTTTTATTGGGGGTAAAATGGTAAAAAAAAATAATCAACATAAAAATATTTAAATGTTCAGATCTTTCTGTGAGAAGCTTTCTTTAATAACAATTCAGCCAACTTTTCTCATTTTAATTCTGACTGATTTGTGCTATATCAATTAACACAATGTTACAGTAACTTTGAAGAATTTGATGTGTTTTGATCCAGAAAGTTAATGTACTTATGACTTCATACATATTTAGCATGCATTGACCATACATAAATTGTTTATCCTATGCCAAAATTTAGTACTTATCATTTCTAACAGATTTTATGAAGTAGCTGTTTGACCATGACCTGATATTTTTGAATCGTGACGAGACATGAATGTTGATAAAGTTATGCAAACTTTTCCTGCATTGCAGTTTGATATATATAGACATTGATATCCACCCTTTTCTTGCAGTTTGGAAGTGTAACTTGAAGTGGACTGAATTAAAACTGACATTAATAACTTTCTCCTCTTTCTTTTTTCGATTCTTGATCAGGAAGATATTCAGAAAGAAGTTCCTTTAGTTGAGAAGTTAGTGGGGTGCCAATTAGACGGTTCCAAGACTCTTGAGGATAGCATTACTAAAAATGATAATGGACATCAAGAATTAGATAATAATGTGCACTGTTCTTTTAGCGATGTTGGTGGGGAGGATGGAAAGAGTACTAATGATGCCTCTCTGATTGATGGGTCTTCTAACCAAAATTTAGTTGACTCAAGAGAGATCAAGCAATCAAGTGATTATGATGATCTACAATCTGAAAACAAGAATTGTCATACTATTACAATTGATAGGGATGATGAGATGGCTGTCGACGGGGATAAATCGTTGCATATGCAGGAAGTCACTGAATCTGGAGATCAAATAGTATCTAGTTCAGATACCAGTTCAGATGATTCGGACGCTGATGTCAGTGTCAATATTAGGTATACTAGATTTACTTTGTGATTTATGGTTTTTCTCTTGGTGTTTTGATTCGGATGCTTATGTCAGTGCATAGTTGATGTTAGATGGTAGCTCATCAACAAGATTACATTTTGCCCTTGTTTGAACCCCATTTTCCCGAAACTCATTTCCAATAAAAATTTTTACACGCAAAACCAAACCCAAACCCAAAACTTTTTCTTACATTTTTACCACATTCTCCAAAAAATCACTATTCCAAAATCTGTTAACCCCAAAAAATGGGGGCTCAAACAAGGGTTCAACTCCTTTCAATGTTAGCAGTATTCTTTAAATTTAACACATTGTCATTCTTCCGTTTGTACAAGCTCTAAGAGGAGACGTAAAAAGAAAATTCGAAGGATCCTTGATGACACTGAATTAGGGGAAGAGACAAAGAAAAAAATTGCAATTGAAAAGGTAATTTTGAACTTTTGCAGTGAATATTAATAGTACTCCTATATCATCTTATATGTATGTTTCGAAAATTTTTCAGGAACGTCAAGAGCGCCTTAAATCTTTGGAGTCACGGTTTTCTACCAAGTCTGTGATGGTGGATTCTATGAGCTGTAATGGGATCTCATTTGATTGTTCCAGTGTTGAAATGATGGGAGACACTTCTGCTGGGTACGTAGTAAATGTGGTGAGAGAGGATGGTGAAGAGGCTGTGAGGGTACCTCCAAGCATATCGGCAAAATTAAAATCCCATCAGGTTTCTTCATTTTAATTTGTTCATTTACAGTTAGAGTAATCTGGAATTATGGAGTTATACACCAGATTAATTGCTGGGACGTTAATGAAGAATTCCTTCTCATCTTTGTTTAACATCTATCTCTTTTTATTATATTAGTAATTTTTCTTTTCCTGTACTCTATTTCATACGAGAAGAAACTGTAGGAAAACTTCCGTTCAATGCATAATTTTGTTGAAATAGTTGTTGTGTGTTGTTAAACTGGAGTGTGCAAAAGTCCTCAGTTCCTGACTATCTTAAATACTGGAATGGGAAATTATCTAATCTGTATTCCGGGTCCTCTGTTTATATTATCCTGACTTATTCCACTATTGTTTTTCTCATGGTTATAATTGAATTAAACTCGTGTAATTCACATGTAAAATGCTTCAGAAACTTGGTTTGAATTTATGAACTACTTGAAGCTAATTTTTCTCGTTTGCTTGTAAACTTCATATATTTATATAGATGGTAATGGGATATGTATCACCAATTTTCTCTCATCACTGTAGGTTGCAGGGATTCGATTTATGTGGCAAAATATCATTCAGTCAATTAGAAAGGTGAGGTCCGGTGATAAAGGTCTTGGCTGCATTCTAGCTCATACTATGGGGTTAGGCAAAACATTTCAGGTAGCATATCTGAGCTAGTTTGAGTAATTCTTTTCAACTTCCTGCCTTCTACTTTTCGATACAATCAGAGATATGAATATCATAAAATAATAGATCTGATGATTTGTAGCATTTTCTTCGTATTTGACCTTGAAGTTCAGATTATACTGAAG
Source organism: Fraxinus albicans (assembly GCA_903798335.1). Classification (NCBI taxonomy): domain Eukaryota; kingdom Viridiplantae; phylum Streptophyta; class Magnoliopsida; order Lamiales; family Oleaceae; genus Fraxinus; species Fraxinus albicans. The sequence continues at coordinate 3,779 of CAIGRM010186047.1, forward strand.
TTATTCATATACACTGGGAATGGATATAGCTGGGATACTATCAGTAGTTGTGTATCAGATATTGGAAATTTTGTTGTTTCCACCTGAAAACCTTCGTATGGAACTTTTTCTTGTAGCAAGAACAATGCCCCAAATGTCTTCAATAACTTTTTGGGATGTTGCTAGTTTTTCCATTTTAGGGAAATATACTTCCCCTCAAACCATCCTGATGCAGAACAATAGAATATATAGAACAATATGAAGTTAGGATGGGAAGGAGATGAAGAGAGAAGAAAGAAGAGAAGAAAGAGAGAATAGGAGAAGAGAGCTGGAAGGGGAGAGAGAGACATGAGAGAGAAAATTTAAAGAGAATCAGTTTATATAATAATCAAACGTTGTCCAACACGAAAGCCTTAACCCTATTTATATGGGATTTAACTTGATCAAATTTAAGTTAGAATACAATTAGAAAATAAAACCTAAATTGTATCAAAATATAAAATTACAATAATTTGAGATAAAAGTAACTCTGAACTTGGCAAGTCTTCAATTATAATATCTTTAAGAATCTCCATCATTCTCTTCAAAATGACACAGCAAGATAGATTGCAACATCTTTATCCAAGGGGGATGATCTTTCTTTTGTATCAAGTGTCAATGCTGAAAGAGTTTTGGATTAGGCCCTCAAACTGACGATTACTTGATTGTTTAGTCATATAGAAGTCAACAGAGTTAATATTTTAATCTCTAAAACTATACTGAAATCTTGTATTAACCTACATGTAACTAGTTGTCTCTACACGCCCAATGCATTTTTTTTTCTTGTTAGCATGTGCTGTCCACAAAAAAATTAAATAATTGATTATGTGATGCCTTGTGTTATATCAAGAGCGCACATGATTTAGCTGCCCATATAGAAAAATAAGTAAGGAAATGACCTTTGAATGAGTAAACAACTCAAAGTAGAGCAGGTTCACGTGTCTGTAGCACATCACCTAATAATTTTAACTGTGAAGTGTAATACATCACATTCCACTCTCTCTTTCTATAGTACATCCAGTTGGCTACTATCTGTTATAGTTCTATTGTTGTTCGAAATTTGAAATTTTCTTCTGGTATCCGTTATTAGATGATGTAGAATGTGTAAAAAATGGCTTTCCCGAGTTTTCAAATTCGTGTGTGCAGGTCATAGCTTTCTTGTACACTGCTATGAGAAGTGCAGAACTAGGATTAAAAACTGCACTCATTGTGACACCTGTAAGTGTTTTGCACAATTGGCGGCATGAGTTTATGAAGTGGAGACCATCTGAACTAAAGCCTCTCCGTGTATTTATGCTTGAAGATGTCCCAAGGTTTTTATCTTTCATTTCTATGTTTGATGAACGCAAAGAAATGCATGTAGTTCTAGTGGTGGTTTTTCTTATAAAGCTTGTTCGAAGATATTTTGAAAACCAGAACTGAACCCAAGAATAAACCCTTCCATTTGCATTTTTAATTTCCTATTTGCTGCATGAAACTCTATTTCAAATGGCGTACCTAATGATATCGCACTAGGACAATACTAATTTAGTGTTAAAGATGTTTTTCCATGAGTTTTCCTGAATATGATCTTGGCTTAATCTATTAGGGAGAGAAGAGCAGAGTTGCTGCTGAAGTGGAGAACTAAAGGTGGCATCTTTCTAATCGGCTACACAGCCTTTCGTAATCTATCTCTTGGAAAGTATGTTAAGGACCGAGACACGGCTAAGGAGATCTGTCAATCCCTTCAGGTGGTTTTTGTCATTAATTGAAACTGAATCTGCAACATAAAAGCATGACAGATCCAATTTGTTTTTGCTGTATATATGTGTTGAAATATAATTTAAGTTTGTTTGGGAGAGATTTTTCCTAGTGAAAATTGATTTTCTGAAATGTAGGGAAAAGTTATGGGTCCCTTTGAATGTGTTATTGAAAATGAATCTCTCCCAGACAAGCCTTAATTCCAGCTGGTGATTTAAGAATGTTATATTTTAATTGTTGTCCTTTTCCATTATGCTGTCCCTTTTTTTTTTTTAATTTTTAATTTTTTGACTTTTTGTTCACATTTTTGACGAGCCCACGAGCTCCTGAACTTTAGGCTCGTGGGCACGTGAGCTCGACACTCGGGTCGAGCTCAGGCTCATCCCGAAACTAGCCCCCGAGACCGAGCCGTCCACAGGTCGAGCTTTGACAAGCCGAACTGATGAGCTACTTGGCCCTTTCGCCATCCCTATCCCTGTTGTCTCTTTCCCAACATTATGTCTAACCCTGTTGCTATTTGTTATTTAGGATTGTAAATACTTAAAGACTCAAAAAATTTAAATGCTAAGTTGTCCTCACTGGAATCCCTTTCTTAAGTTCCATGTTGGTAGAGATTATTAGTTATTAAAGGAGGGAACTGGTAAATTTGGAACAAACCATAATGAATGCTGCTTCTTCTTCTCTATATAGATTAACTTATTATATATACCATGTTAAGTATAAAAGTAAAACGGAAAATAAGTTGTAGGAAAGGTATTACTGTCTCAAGTGTGCCCAGTACCTGATGACTAAAAGTGAGAGTGGATTTTAATCATGAGTCAATTGAGGAAAAAATTATTATCAATTTCTTTAGGTAGAAGGACTAATAAGAAAATTGATATCTTCTTCATCTAACATGGAAGAAGCAATGGAAGTCCTCTTCTCAAAACTGAATCAAGCAAATAGGTAGTAAGGATTTCGAGCTCATGATTGAGTACAGGTTTTACTTTCGAACTTAAGAAGCCTAGACTACTCATTTATGTACACACCTATAGTGAGATAGTATGTGCATGTCTCACATTTTTATCTTTATTGTTCATTTCCATTTCCATTTGCATTGAAGGTGATTGTGTTTTATAACACTAACGATTTTATATTAATAAGCTCTTTGAAGAAGATTTTTCATTCAGTTTTGAGAGTCCAAAAATAGGATGGTTTTCAAATTGATCTTTTGTTTATCAAATTATTGTGGATAGTTTGTGAAGCATATGTTCACCCAATGAAAGTATTTTGAGAGACTAATGTGATCAAACTGCCAGATTTTCTTAGCATGAGTAGACAAGAATTCTCATCCCTTATTAGTCTGACTGGCTTTCTTTGTGGTGGGGCTGTCTCTACCTGTTATAGCCTTTCAGCCAGCATCCATAGAGCTTTATCCAGCAAATGGGTGCTTTAGAAATACATCCATTTCTGTGGTTTTTGATTATTCAACTGTCCACTGTTTGATGCGGCTTAAAACTGGATGCAGTTGGATGTATGAGGTACTGGTGCCACAGCTCCAACTTTCCATGAAGGTCGTGTCCTGCTTCGTTCTCTCGTTGGTAGTGTTTTGCAAGCTCTTAGGTCTAGTATATAGCAAGCAGATGGAATAGTCCTTTTTATAATACAATATATTAGCGTTTTTACACTTTCTGTATCCGATTGAATGCTTAAAAGATGTATTTTTGCCTTCTCAAGTAAGCAGCAGAGTATCTCAAAAAGTTTTTCATAACTCAAACTAATTTGGGATTGAAAAAACTAGGAATAAGAGCTAAACCCTACAAAATATGGTTATATCTAACAGTCAGAGTTAAAGATGTTTTGTGTCTGCTAACTAGGAACAGGACCAAAATCCTGTCCGGTCACAGTATAAAAACAGGATGAAAAGAAACAGGAAATCGTCTGGTTCAACCAAAAACCGGTGACTTGGTCACGAATTTTCTGGGTTCACAATTGATATTTTTGCTTAAAAAAATGTAGGATGAAGAAGAGAATGCCTTACTGCCATTTCTTGCCGCCTAATAGCCACCAGAGCTCCAATATCTCTTTGGCGAAGCCCTTGTACTTGGTTTCAGTCAAAGCATCCAAATCCAAATTCAAAACCAATCTTAAACGAAATTATTTATGTAGATGTACACAAATAGAAACAAAAGTATTTATGTAGATGTATTAAAGAGAAGACAAAAATTGAAGGGAAGAAGTGGCCACAGATTGAATAAATTGAACCTGGAACTTCTGCTGACATATTCATTTTAGGGTTTGGTTATATGAACTATAATATGTTTTGGCCCATTTAATTTTATCACTTAATGTTAAATTGCTCTATAAATAATAAATTTTATGAATTTTGTAATTCTATTTAAATTAATTGAAATTTTTAATGTAAGATATAATTTATTTATTAATTATTTTAACTCCGAGTTGACCCTGGTTGGACTGTTTGACCGTTGACCCTTCAACTTTTCGGGTTGAGGATTGGGCTGGGTTTTAGAAAATTGGTTAATCCTATTAACTAGAAACTTACAGAGTGGCTCTTTTCCTGTAATTTTCTGTATACATTTCAATGTATAATCGTAGTAAAATAATTGTTACACAAAAAATACAACATCATCAACTCTGTTTTTCCAACTTGTAATCAGAGCTTTTCACTGACTTTTCAATGGCTATCCCCCCACTGAGTACTTGCAGATATAGTAACGGTACCCGAAATTTCATAATCCATCTTTCATTTTGGCCATTCAGACTATTAATTCAGCTAGATTTCATGGACACTTGTGTTATCTTGCTTTGGGGTGGACTTTCGTGATTGTTCAAGGAGATGATCATATATAGTCCATACCCTTTTTCTTGGTCATTCTAACATGTTTCAGTCTTTATTTATTATTTATTTGTTTTATCTTATTTCTCCATCCTATTTTCTTTGCTACCATGGTGAACTCGGACTTCTCTCTGACTTCTTTCACTTCTTCAAGAACACTTTCGAAAACTCTAATTCCATGTCTTGAGAGCTTTTTCATTGTTCAGTATTAGCATTTGGTACATTGTTATCAAAATAGGGAAGGTCATATTCACCATGCTTAATCTACAATCTCTGATATTTTGTGTGGTTTTGCAGTAAAATATCATTTTCAAGTGCATGAATTCAGTAAAAAACCTCTGAGGAATTCTCTCTTCTAATTTTATTTAGTATGGCTAACATAATTTCCCAATTCCATTTTATTATGGTCGGCTGCACTTTTGTAAATAAATAGTACTGTGTTCTCCAGGATGGGCCTGACATCCTCATCTGCGACGAGGCCCATATGATCAAGAACACCAGAGCTGATACTACCCATGCATTGAAACAAGTGAAAAGCCAGAGAAGGATTGCGTTGACTGGATCGCCTCTTCAGAACAATTTGATGGAATACTATTGTGTATGACTTGCCATATATCTGATTTTGGATTTAGGAGTCTGTATCTTATTCTCCATCCTCACCAATTTGTCTTTTATCACACAGATGGTTGATTTTGTTAGAGAAGGATTTCTTGGTAGTAGCCATGAGTTTAGAAATCGGTAAGGCTCTTAGTTTATATTCATTTTATTTTTATATTCCCTGAGCCTTTATTTTCATGTTTCCTCATCATCCTTGTGCTGAACGGCAGTTACCAAAATCCAATAGAAAATGGTCAGCATACCAATTCTACTGCAGAAGACGTGAAGATAATGAATCAAAGATCCCATGTTCTGTATGAACAGTTAAAAGGATTTGTTCAAAGGATGGACATGAGCGTTGTTAAAAAGGATTTACCTCCAAAAACTGTATTTGTAATAGCTGTAAAGCTATCTCATTTGCAAAGACAGTTGTATAAAAGATTTCTTGACGTGCATGGTTTCACAAAGGACAAGGTTTCTGGTGAGAAGATAATAAAGAGATCTTTTTTTGCTGGGTACCAGGCCTTAGCTCAGGTATATTCCCTGTTTTGCGTGATTTTTGGCCCTTTGTTTCATTTTCTTGATTTCCCAACACATACTTCCATGTATTACACGTTTGTTGGGAGAAAGAAACCTGGATTGACAATTTTTCAACATCGTGCTTTCATGTACTTTATTCTTACAATTTACTTTAAGAAAATATAATTTTCTCATCAAATTGCAAATTACTACCGCTGGTTATAATTTTAAAAACACGAGAAAGAATGAAAGGTATTGGAGTAATTATTTCTTGTCACATTAAAAATATCTAAAGTAATTTATTTTCAGATTCTGTCTACTTACACATGCTCTTTTTTGCTCCAGTCGTGCACGGATGTCTTAAGAAAGACAAATTTGCTGATCCTAATATTAGATTAACGTGCATATATTTATACTTTTGGTTGTTTTGCTGACGGTATTGTAATCAAATGTAAGTTATAGTCATGAGCCCTATCATACTTGTTCAGTTGTTTCTCTCTTTCTAATTTGTTTCCTTTCCATGCATGTATTATTTATTAACATGATATGTTGTGCCTTTTTTCCTTCTCAGATGCATTTTATTTTTGTACTAAAAATGTTTCCTAGAGGCGGAGGATTATAATTAGTTGTAAACAGATAATGATAGATATTCAATTTTTTTTCTCTATTGTTGTAATATTTTTTACTAGTAAACTTAGCCAAGTTTGGTCTTTAAGTATTATAAATTTTATAGTGACATCCTATCTAATAGGAAAGTGGCTCAATGGAGAGGACTTGGTCTAGTAAGCCCAAACTTTCAGCTTGTAGTTGAGGAATAATGGTGTAGGGTTCTCAAACGTCTAATTTCATCAACCGGGCCACAAGAATTTCATTAACCTGCTACTTTAGATTTTTACTAGCTTTCTGGCAAACCGATACAAGTGTCCCCCGAACCAGTTTGGAAGGCAGGAACCCAGTTTCTAGTTTGAATGGATCGGTTGCGTAAGGGTTTGATATCTGCCATAAAAATATCAACAATAATTCTCAAAAGTTAAGGACTTTCAGTTTGTAACCAAGAGTCATTTCCTAATAATTAGGATTAGAAAGTCGCCAGCCTTTGATCTTTTGCCAAGTTCATAATTTTTAGGTGATAGAAAATCATTTAAGTTTAAACAATCTACTACATTCCAAAATAAGTTTAGAATGCCTAATTCCTTAGAGCATCCCAATAAGTTTGAGAAGGTATAGCAATTAATATAGTAAAAGTTCTTGATAACTGTGGAAATTTTTGAATTTCATATCGTTGTAGTAAGCATTACAAAGGAGCAGGTCTATCTTAGATGAAAAAAAACTAAACTAACCTAATTCTCTCATGCAATTTTGCATACACAACTTCCCCTACAATTAAGCGTACAATTAATAAAATTTAAGCCTACAATTAATACTAATCAACTACAACTAGATGACAACCATATTATGCACATTTTCCCTCAAGCTGTTTTGAAGATATCATCATTCCGAACTTACTAACATGCGATAGAAACATAGGTCGTGATGATCCTCTGATAAGAAGAATATCCGCTACATGTTCCCCGTTAATAACACATGGAATACAAATCTGACCACTATTGACATTCTCCTTGATAAAGTGTCTGTTAATTTCGACATGCTTAGTTTTGTGATGCTGAACATGATTGTGAACAATCTTGATGGTGGCTTTAGCTTCATTGTTTTTGTCTCGGCAACTCGTAGTTCTCTGAGCAATGTCTTTACAATATCAGCTCACATATTTCGTATGCCATTGCTCTAAACTTGGATTCTGTGTACTGGATTTAGCAACCACATATTGTTTCTTAGTTCTCCGAGTAACTAGATTTCCTTCAATAAATATGCAATATCTAGATGTTGACCTCCTATCTTCTATCGAGCGGCTCAATCAGCATCCATATAAGCTTCCACTTGAAGATGATGATTCTTTGAGAAAATTAAGCCCTTACGGGTGGTTCCTTCTAGATATATTAGGATCTTCAAAACTGTTTCGATATAAATTTCATAAGGAGAGTGCATATATTGGCTAACTACACTCACAAAAAATGTAATATCAGATCTAATGTAAGACAAATATTAGCTTACTAATCAGTCTTTGATATAGTCATTTGTCAACTGCAAACTCTTGAATAGCTTCGATGTATTAGATCAATTGGAGTATCTCTTGGTTTGCAACCCAACATAACTGTTTCTTTGAGAAGATCTAAGGCATACTTTACTTTCTTTGTGGCAGTAATATCCCTTTTCCTTGATACTTAAAAAAGTATCTTTTCCAAATCCTTAATCTCAAATCTCTTGGCAAGCATTTTTTAAGATTTCCGGTCTCACCAATATCATTACTTGTAACAATAATGTAGTCTACATAATCAATCAAGATAGTAATTTTCTCACATTTAATGTGCTTAAAGAACAAAATATGATCATATTGGCTTTGAGTATCATACTCTAGACAACAAATTATTTCGTTTAACTTCTCAAACTAAGCACAAGGTGATTTCTTTAATATATATAATAACTTCTTCAACTCCCATACTTTCTTTTGCCCTAGCACATTCTCAAAGCCATGCGGTAACTCCATGTGCACTTCCTTTACTAAATCTCCGCGCAAGAATGCATTCTTCACATCAAGTTGTTCAAGATGCGAACTAAATTTGTTGCCAGTAATAATAGAACTTGAACTGAATTCATTTTGGCATAATGAGCGAAAGTTTCCTGATAGTCTTTTCGTAAGTTTGTGTAAACCCTATGCAACAAGTCTTGCTATATATTTTTCAACAATCCCATCTGCCTCGTGTTTCACTGTGAACATGCATTTACATCCCACTAACCTCTTTCTTGGTGGAGTAGCAACAAGTATCCATGTATCATTCTCTTTACAAAGCTCTCATTTCCTCACAAATAACCTCTTTCCATTTTGGAATAGCAAGAGCTTCATGTGTATCATTTGAAATATGTTTACAAGAAGACAGATTAGCAGTAAAAGCTTTGAAAAAAGAAGACAATCTCTGATAGGAGACAATGAAATAGGATGCATAGTACATGATCTAACACCTTTTCTATGAGCAATCAGAATATCAAGATTAAAATTATCAGTTAAGTCAAGACTCAGATTAGGAACTGTGTTTTTTGAAATCTTTGCGCGCTTTAGATGGTTGGTGATGTTGAGGAAGATGTGCCTCGTTCCTTCTTGAATAAACTTTAGTTTTATGTCTTTATCTTGAACTCACTCTAGAGAAGTTTCGAGAACTGGAGAGAACTGAAGTTTATGACTGAGAGTTCACGTGAAGAATCACAAAAATGTCTGTGGGTAAAACATGAGAAAGAGACCTAGGGATAGTAGGATAAGTATACCAAAAAGAATTTTCCATACCCCTACTTTCACTGTAAACTGAATTTTGGTGAAACAAGTATTCTCAAACCGAGAACATCAATTGACACAAAAATTTTCCTTGTTGGAGGATAATAGCACTTATAATCTTTTTGAGTGGGAGAATATCCTAAGAAAACACATCGAAGAACCCTTGGATCTAATTTTCCCGTATTATAGTCAGACGTGAGCAAATGCTACACAGCCAAAGACCTGGGGGTAAAATAGAAGAAAAAATATGATGATGGGTATATGTTTTTTAAAGTGTCAAGTGGTTTTTCGAAATCTAAGCCTTGATGACATCCTATTGATAAGGTAGGTAGCGGTAAGAATTGATTCTCCCAAATTTTTTTAGGAATTGCCATGGTAAACATTAGAGATCTAACTACTTCATAAGACGTCTGTGTTTCCTATCAGCTATTCAGTTATTTCATTTCCTTGAGGTGTATCTACAAACAATCCCATGATTAGTTAGATACAAACCTAGAATTGAGGGATAATACTCTCTCCCGTTATCTGTCAAAAGAATTGTCCAAAAGAATTTGAAGATTGGCTTGAAACTGAGTCTTAATCATATGGTGGAAAATTTGAAAAGTTTTTGTTGCTTGAGATTTGTTTTTTGTGCAAATAGACCTAATCACATGAGAATAATCATCTATACGAACCACCTAGCACCAGATACGTTGTGGACACGCGAAGGCCCCCAAATACCACTATGAGTTTGTTTGAGCCCCATTTTTCTCAATAATGTATTTTGGAATAGTAGATTGATAGAAAATATGTGATTGAAAAATAAGGAAGTTTTTTGGGTTTGCGTGTAATATTATTTTATTGAATAATGTATGGTTCAAAAGAAGAGAGAATTGTATTTTGGAAATAATGGGGATCAAACAAGGGCTATATATCTGGTTTTTTATACATTTGTGCATGAAAATGAGCGTAATGATGTTTAGATAGTTCACATAGAAAATCATGGGTATCTTTTTTTTTTTTTGAAAGGTAATCAAATATTTTATTTATCAATGCATAATACACTGGAAGTGTATTATCGATTTAAATCAGAGAGTAACATCATGAAATTAGGTAGCCCATCTATATGTCTAGTAGTCGCAGCATTAAACCAAGTATACAATGTCAAATAAAACAACTCCCTAAACTGCTCTGTTGTCCGTATTTGGTCTTCAAAACAACGATTGTTTCTCTCTCCACACACCATACGATGCAGCACGGGATAAGATCCCAAACAATGTTGCTATCCTTATCTCGAAACTTTCTCCTCCATGTCTTTAGCATGTCCTCCACACGCCTTGGCAACACACAATCCATGTGCTACGACGCTAAAATATCATTCCACAGTAAACGAGCAGCATCACAATGAAGAAATAAGCGGTCAATCGTTTCCTCATCCCTTATACATATAGCACCACTCTATAACATAAAAACCCTTTGTACGAAGGTTATCCACTGTTAACACCTGTTCTCTAACCACTGTCCATATAGAAACGCCACTCTTGGAGGCAGTTTACATTTCCAAACC
>CAIGRM010186053.1:0-46553 GCA_903798335.1 Fraxinus albicans
AAGGCAGAGAAAAGTGGACACGGGAGCCAAAAATGAACTACTTGAGCTAGGGTGGAAAAATTGAATAATGCTAAGTGTACACAATCTTTTACACAATTTTTTACACCCCCCTCACATGGAGGGGGGCCCACACATAATAAAATAATCGTGGGTCCCCCTCCATGTGAGGGGGGTGTAAAACATTGTATAAAAAATTGTGTGTACACGTAGCACCACTCTTATATATCTGATTTATCACCCGCTTTTTGAACTTTTTTTAAAAGTTTTTAAAAAGTGAAATTTCGTACTTAAAATATTATATTTATAAATTTTCTCCCTTAAATTAGACTTTAAAAAAAAAAAACACACAAGCTAAATTTTAACCTTAAGCCTAACAATTTTACAGTCCGCCGTCCCTGATGCTATCGATGATTTTTTTTTTTTTTTTGAGTATTTATTCATTATGAATAATTTTTTAAAATGACATAACGTATACATTAAAATTTCAGTTAAAATAGATTTGATTATGGTATTTTTTTGTTTTAGTCAATATTAAATGGTTTTTAAAGTAAAATATTGAATTTATAAAAGAAAATCAATAATTTTTATTAATGCTTCAACAAGTTTCTATTTCCTAGTTCTTTTTCAAAAATATGGTTTTAATTGATCTTTCAAGTTGAATTTCCTTTGTTTGAGCCCCATTTTGATAGAAAAAATATATTTTAGAATTGTGATTTTTGGAGAATGTGTGGTTAAAAATGAAGAAAAAAATTTCGATTTACATATAATATTATTTTATTGAAGAATGTATGGTTGAAAGTGAGTTTTTAAAAAAAATGAATTTTTGATAATGAAAAATCAATCGGGTGTCATACTGGATACCACTTAACAGTTCACGGATTACTAACTTAACAGTTTTTAAGTTACCAAATGGTTGTTACTAAACCATTTTTAGTTTTGACTCTATGTGCAGAATTAATTAATCAAAAGCAACAAGTTACTTCTAATTGTTTCTAGATAATTAAGCATATAAGTCCAATTATCCTATGTTGAATTGTAGCAGTAATAAGAAAAGCAGTAAATAACACAATATTGATGACAAAGAAAACCAAATGGGTAAAAACTTTGTGACCAAGCCAGTTACTTCCACTATAGACAATACGAAGTGAGTTACAATTAGATGATATCTAACCAACTCCACTAGATTTCCTAATCTATTTCCTGCTAACTCCAAGGTCTGCTCCAAGACTTGCTACAAAATCTTCTGCAATAGTTTCTTTCAAGTGGAATTCCAAGAACCTGCTCTAAAGCCTTATGTTCTTCCTGTGCTTGTAGTCCAACGTTACTCAACCTTCAACAGCCTCTGAAGTTCAACTGAGAGAGTACCTTCCTATGACCAATAGGAAGTAGGTGGTGTTTCGAATTCAATGGGTTCGATATTTTTCCCAAATGTGTGGTTGTATAAAATTAATAGTAAAATGATAAAATCAATGTATGAATAGGCTCTTGAATATGTTATAGAGAAGAGGCGCAATGATCAACCACACCAAAATTCGTGCATAGGATTTGGTATTTATAGGAGAGGGTAATTAGATTGAATGACCCAGAAAAATACTTCAAAATAGCAAATTATGATTTTTTTGAATCGACTTGTCGCTCGAGCTACAAGTTGGCGACAAGCGAGCGACGCACTATCGCTCGAGCGAGAGCTCGACGACGAGCAGGTGACAAGCATTCTGTTTTTGTCGCTCGAGCATCATCTGGGCGAGAAGGTAGCGAAAATGCGGGGCCATGTTTCTCTAATTTTTATGCTCGAACCCTAGACCTTGTAATCCAATTTGTACAAATTGCACCTTAGGTCCTTGACTTTTACAACACATTAAAAATTAGTTCTTTTGTATACAGAATCGCAAACACTAAAAAACTAACAAACTCCTCATTTGACATTCTGTGACAAAACTATATAATAAGTCAAGGAAAACTAAATACAAAATCTAAACTACACAAATTTCATCAAATTGATGGCTCTTGCATTCCTTATTAAACTTGTTTCTTGAAATTCACAACTCAAATATCCAATGTAAAAGCACGTGATACAAGAAATAATAAAATTATTGAACATATTATACCAACACTAACTAGAATGTTTATCCAAACACCAACAAAAATATTAGCATAACAAAAAATCAAAAACTCGAACAACTAGATAGATATAGAATACAATGCAATAAATAAATCTCCCTTATCCATCTACTTCACCTTAAAAAAATTTAAAATTCTCCCACCCTCAAAAAATTTCCCAATCAAAAATTCAAAACTTTTACCTTTTACTACTTCACTCTCCCCTTTTTTGTGACAAATGACGAAGAGATTGATAATTAAAAACTTTTAACATTAACAAATAATAACTCAAAAATGCAGTTGTTAGCACGCACAAATATAATCAATGTACAATAAACCTTCCCACATACTTAATTCAAGTTAACATGTAGTAAATTATATAAGTGATCCATGTGTGTGAAGTGTCAGTAATATTTTTGTAAGTAGGACTCCAACCCTTTATTTTGTGAAAAATGACATGCTAAATATCACCGTCAATAAGTATATTCATCTATTTATGAAAGTCAAACCCTATAAAGCGTATTAGGACACTTAAGTAAAAGATCATTTTGTATTGATATTTTCTTTTCTCCCCTTACTTTGAGTATATTTTATTTTCACATCTTTCAATACACATCTTAAGTGCAGGCTCTTCTCTATTAAGCGACTTAAATGACACATGTAGGGAGCTTTATGACGGTTAACTTAAGTCAGTTGATCATAAGCACCAGGTTATGAGAAAACTCCACAGGCTTAATTGCTCAACTCAAATAAACTCCGAAAAAGAATATAAGATATTGAGCTTTTTATTACTGGAATAAATTTGAGTTTATGTCTAATAAATAAGAACAATTCATGTTCAAAGTCACCTTACCACAAATCTCATACACGCGGTTGAGTCCACTAACAATATCATAGTATGTGCAGTACAGATGGAACATGAAGATACATATACTAAGTACTCTATAATAACCTAAGCCAGCAATAAAAATTATGTTACAGCTCATTGATTAAACATATGCTTGATCACAACAAACAAATTCAACTATATTATATATTATGTTGTAAAAACAATTTCCCGCATTTTTAATTTTTCAGATTTACATTTTTTTGTTATTTTTATTTTAAGGTATGAATGCATCAAGCACACACAAAAATATCAAACACACAAAAAATAAAAATAAAAATATGCATACGTTTTCTTCCTAGAAAATAAATAAAAAAATATTATGCATGCATAAATCAATGTCACATAATGATAAAACGCGAGCATACATAAAAAAATACATAATTAGTTAGGTATGCAAATACTCTTACCTTTAAGATCACTGTAATCTATTGCAAAAATTTTCGGATCACTTTTCTTCACCCATACTTGCCTAGTGACAGGAATATTTCCGGTCATTTGTATCATTAACTTGGTCAATTTACTTACCTGATTAGTAAGGAAATCAGTCTGACTAACGTAATCCTGATTCTTATTTCTATTTAAGTTTCGATTTCTATTTCTACTCAGGAAATGACAACACATAGGCTTTATGTGTCCTGACTCACCGCAATAAAAATAAGTAAGGATAAACTTAGGACCAAAGGTATGAGATCTTGATATCTATTCCTAGATTGGCGAGTCCTACGTTGTCTAATAGGCCTCTGTCCTACATATCCCTTATTCTTAGGTTCAGGGTTAGGCACATGTTTAAACCGATCTGTACTAGGGACAAATGAGGTCTTGGACATACTAACAACATTATGATCATCTTTATTATATCATATACCTCCCTTATTACAAATAGACTGACCAATTCCTAGAATGTTATCTAGCTTTGTAGAACTACTAGAAAATGCAAGAAGTTGAGACTTGGAATGCTCTAGGTCGCTCAAAAGATTTTTAACCTGAATTTCTAAGGTTTCTTTTTCAACTATCAGCTAATGAGGTTTCTTTTCCAACTATCAGCTCATTAACTCTCCTAGAGGTCTTTTCAAGCTCACTAGTGAGATTTCTAACCTGCGTATTTCATGATGCATTCATGGATTTCACCTCACTCAGGGTAGAGGTAGATTCTTGAATGTACGCTATGAGTTTCTCGTTTTCCGACTCAAGTTCCTTAACTCTCGTACTTAATGCTTTATTCTTGTTATAATCTTAATGCTCTCCTCATAAATTCTATCATAAGCCTCATGAATATCTCCCCCACTATCAACTTCTTCTGAATTCTTACTACTACTTATGCTCTCAGCCTTCTTACTCCCCTTATCAGGTCCATTCTTAATTTTCGTATTAAAGATAATATATTTTCCACTTTTCTCACGAATTGATTGTCTGATTCAGACTCGTAATTAGTAAGAGTAGCATTCTGAGTTTGACTCGTAATCAGTAAGAGTAGCATTCATAGTCTTATCCAAATTTCTCCTACTGCTAGGGCACCCACTCCTAACGTGGCCGAAAGCTCTACAGTTATGACATCTAACAGATTGAGATTGCTTTCTAGACTTACTAGAATCGTCTAGTTGTCTCTCTTTAGGTTTCTTTTTATTCGTAAACATTTTTTGAAATTTTTTTAGCAAAGTATGCTAACTCCTCTTCGTTAGGAGAATCTGAATGGGTAGAGTCAGAATCTTCATCTCTAATGGTGTGAAGACAATTAACTTCTCAATCTTAGGTTTACCTAATGTAAGTTCATAAGTCTGGAGAGATCCAACCAACTATTCAATCTTAATGAAATCTAAGTCATTACTCTTCTCTATTGCCATGACTTTAGGTCTAAACCTTTCTGATAGGGATCTAAGAATTTTTCTAACTATCTTAAGCTCTGGGACTCTCTTACTTAGGTTAAAACTAGAATTTACTATGTTATTTAAGCTCGCATAGAATTCATCAAAGGTCTCATTCATTCTCTTTCATTTTAATCTCTTCAAACCTAATGGTCAGCATCTACAACTTAAAGTTCTTAAAAGCCTGAGTTCCCTCGTGTGCGGTCTGTAGAGTATCCCAAACCTCTTCGTTTACCTCACACATAGACACTCGCCTAAACTCTTCTGGGGATACTGCCATAAATAGGGCATATAAGGCTTTGTTATTCCAGTTACACTCATCTAATTTCACTCTAGTCTAATTAGCAATACAAATGAGGATTATGTCATTATTAATCGTAGAACTAGGTGCAGCCCAACCATTCACAACACTAAGCTAGATACGCTCGTCCATAGATTTTAAAAAAGCTTTCATCCTAACATTCCAGTAGGCATAATTACTGTCATCAAAATATGGCAGGACGGATAATGAATTACTCATCTAGATAATATGGGTCACGGAATGAATTTCGGCTCTGATACCAATTGAAAAATAAATTGGGTGTCACACTGGATACCACTTAACAGTTCACAGATTACCAACTTAACGATTTTTAAGTTACCAATGGTTGTTACTAAATCATTTTTAGTTTAGACCCTATGTACGGAATTAATCAATCAAAAGCAACAAGTCACTTTAATTGTTTCTAGATGATAAAGCATAAAAGTCCAATTATTTTATGTTGAATTGCCGCAGCAATAAGGAAAATAGTAAATAACACAATATTGATGACGAAAAACCCAACTGGGTAAAAACTCTGGGACCAAGTCAGTTACTTACACTATAGACAATACGGAGTGAGTTACATTCAAATGCTATCTAGCCTCCCCACTAGACTTCTCGATCTATTTCTTGCTAACTCCAAGTTCTGCTCCAAGATCTTCTGCAATTGTCTCTTCTAAGTGGAATTCCAAGAACCTATTCTAAGGCTTTGTACTTTTCCTACACTTGTAGTTCAACCTCTCTCAACCTCCAATAGCCTTTGAAGTTCAACTAAGAGAGTACATTCCTATGACCAATAGGAAATATGTGGTGTTTCAGATTCAATATGTTCGATATTTTTTCCAAATATGTGGTTGTATAAAGTGAAAGGATGAAATCAATGTATGAATAGGCTCTTGAATATGTTATAGAGAAGATGCACAATGAAGAACCACACCGAAATTCATGCATAGGCTTGGGTATTTATAGGAGAGGGTAATTAGGTTGAATGAGCTGGAAAAAATACTTCAAAACAACAAATTAGAGTTTTCCGAATAGACTTGTCGCTCGAGCGAGGAGCGGGCGACAGACGAGCGACGTATTGTCGCTCGAGCGAGAGCTCGATGACAGACAGGCGACGACATTCTATTTTTGTCTCTCGAGTGCCAACTAGGCAAGAAGCTAGCGGAAAGGCAGGATATCTCTCTTCCTTTCATGCTCGAACCCTAGATCTCATAACCCAATTTGTACAAATTGTACCCTAGGTCCTTGAATTTTACAACACGTTACAAATTAGTCATTTTGTCCACAGAATCGCCACACTAAAAAACTAATAGATAAAATGGGCTCAAACAAGGGCTTTAGTTTCTCTTTCCATTTCCGTCCATTCTATGCCAAGATGAAATATTTTGTGTACCATAAATGAGCGAAGATGGAACAGAGGGGATGTGATAGACTGCAGTTTCCAGGATGTTTCCCGCGGGCTTTGACCCTGTAAGGCCTTAAACCAACAACACTAAAGGATCGAAGTTCACAAACCACTGAATAATATGCAGAATCATAAAAGAACATTGAACACATGATTTTTCACCCCGTGAGGTCCGAATGTTCAGTAACAAAGACCTAATTAGCCCTTAAGCATCTACAAAGGATATAGCTTTAGATCCACTAAGTATAGAACAAGAATCAGTACAAATATTTGAAGAAACCAAAGGTTTCTTCAGTTTGATCTCGCTTCAAATACAGAACCATAATCACAGAAAATCAACCCCTAATCTATACACCATATAAAGACTTCACAAAGAATAAGATTGAAGAAATCACTAAGATCGATTATGATTACAAGGAACCATGAAACCCTAAACCTCACTCAGAGAGAAAAAAGGAAAATGGATAGACAAAGAAAGAATGTTTTGTTTCAACATAAGAACTTTGTTTCAACAACAAGATGCAATTATCTCTATCCTTTCTATTTACATTCCAAGTATTCTTTTAGCTTGTCCCAAATCTTTCATTTCAAATTTAGATTTCAATTTAGACATAATAAAATCAATTTCAGATCTATCATGACAAGCAAATAACACATCATCCACATATAGGAGCAAATAAATGGATCCAGGTCCACCTGACCCTTTGAAGAAAAAACATGAATCAAAATTGTTTCTTACAAAGCCCAATTTCTGAACAAGGGTATTAGGGGGCTTGTTTCATCCTATACAAAGATTTTTCAGCAAACACACCTTTTCAGATTTGGATTTTACTTCAAATCCTAAAGGTTGATTCATATATATAATCTCATTCGTATCCATTTAGAAAAACTTTCTTAACATCAAGTTGAACGAATCCCCAATTAAAATGAGTAGTAAGAGCTAACAAAATTTTGATAGAAGTATACTTAGCCACATGTGAAAAAATATCATTATAGTCAACTTCTTCTTTTTGAGTAAACCCCTTAACAACTAATCTGGCTTTGTACCTCTTATTTTCAGAATTAGAATCTCCTTGTTTTATCATATAAATCTACTTACAATCAACTACCTTTTATTTTTAGGTCTATCAACCTAAATCCATGTTCCATTTTTAATAAGGGAATCCATTTCTTCATTCATAGCCTCTTTCTAGAATTTAGAATCAGAACAGTTTATAGCATCATTAAAAGGTTGTTCTGAATTCATAGAGTCAAGAAAAGAAAGTAAGGTAACCAATTCATCATTATTGAATCCGGTTGAAGGTCTTATAACTCTCATTTCTCTATTTTCGGTTAGCTGATAAGAGCATTTTCAGAAGATTCAATCTCATTTTTAGATTCAGTTGGATCGGGATGAAGATAAGTTTGAGTAGACTCCGCCTCAATAAAATCGTCTTGATTAACAGCATTTTCAGATTGATTTTCTAGGACAGTTTCCTTGACATATGTAGTTTCAGGAGCTTTGAGATTAGATGATTTATTACAAGGCATGTTATCTTCATTAAAAATGACATTTCTATTAACAATCACCTTGTAACCATTTTGGCATTTGACCCACAATCTATACCCTTTAACATCCTCTCCATATCCCAGAAAAACACATTTTAGGGAACTTAGTTCAAGCTTACGTTTACTTTGATGTGAACAAGACGTACAACCAAAAACTTTTAGCCAACTATAGTTAGGCATTTTTCCAGACCATAATTTTTCAGGAACTTGAAAATCAATGGCTCTAGAAGGACTTCTATTTATAAGATAAGTTGCAGTTTTTAGAGCTTCTCCCCAAAAGAACTTAGGAAGACCAGAACTGAAAAGCATACATCCCACTTTTTCTAAAATATATCTATTCATTCTGTCAGCAACTAAGGTGTGTATGTTACAGTTCTATGTCTTAGGATTCCAGATTTTTTACAAAATGAATCAAATTCTGAGTTACAAAACTCAAGACTATATATCAATCCTTAGTGCTTTAATTTTCTTGTTGGTTTGGTTTTCAATCAAAAATTTCCATTGTTTAAAAGTCTTAAAAGTGCATGATTTATGTTTTAACAGAAAAGTCCATATTTTCCTTGAAAAATCATCAACTATAAGTAAATAGAACCTAAATCCACTTAGAGTATTTACAGATGCAGGACCCCAAAGGTCAGCATGTAGATAATCCAAAATTGAAGTGGATTTGTGTGTCCCAGTTTTGAAAGGCAATCTTTTCTGTTTTCCAAAAATATAATTTTCAAAAAAGCCTAACCTTTTGAGTTTGTCTTTAGCAAAACAACAAACATTATTCAAAATGGTAAGTCATTTTTCGGAAATGTGACCAATTTAAAGCTGTAGTACAGTGATGATCCACAAGATCAGCAAAGACAGTGTAGATCCCATTTAATTTTAGAAAGGATATAATAGTTTTACTTTCTTGTTTGAGTCTTAAAAGACCTTTATGAATCATGATATTATATTTGTTATCTAATTGACCCAAAAAAATCAAATTCCTTTTAAGTTTAGGAACATATCTGCAATTTTCAAGTTCAAGGATGTAGTTATTCTTCAATAACTTGATCTTTCCAATTATTTGACAACTCATGTCATTTCCCATTTGAATCTGCCCTTCACTAAGTTCAACCAAATTTTGAGAAACATTCCTTGATGGGACATATATGGAAAGTACAGCAAGAATAAAGGACCCATTGTTTTTTATCTTTTTCAGTGGTATTCACAAGGACTGCTCCTTGAATGTTAGGTTCATTCTTACAGACAAATGCTGCAGAACATTTCAAGTTATTCTCATCTTTCATATCAGATATTTTCTTGACATAGTCTTTGATTAAATGACTTGATTTTTCACAATAGTAACATTTTCTGATCTGATTCTTGGATTTCATATGACTTTTATTCTTATCTTTGAATCTGAAGTTTTGAGATTTAACTTTCTTATGAGTGAAAGTGTGTTTAGGTTGCTTCTTATTAGGATTCCATTTCTCATTTATGTGCAACCCTTCCCCATACTTGGAATCTTCAGATTCAGCTTTCAGCTCAAGTTTTTTATTTCTTAGGGCTGAAGTTATTATATCAACAGTGAGATCCTGCCCCCTATATTCTAAAACAGTTCTGCTATCTTTGTATTTATCACTAAATGAGTTCAGAAGTGCAACAACTTGTTGATCATCAGAAAGTTTTTCATCCTAATTTTCTAAATCCTGAATCAGTTTTGTGAATCTGTCAATGTTATCTTCCAAATCAGATGAGGGATCAAATCAAAATTTATAGAATAGCCTCATAAGATAACATTGATTAGGCATGGGCTTAGTCAGATAAAGTGATTCTAACTTATTCCATAAGGCCGTAGCAGAGTTAGTTTCACCAACATTCCTAATCACAATATCAAACAAATGCAAGAAAATTGAACTCCATGCAGTGTCATCTAATTCCTGCATCCTATAGGCACTAGTCTCTGTAGCCCATCAACCATCAAGAGCTGTAGCACACCTTTGTTGAAGTAAAAGAGCTCTCATCTTCTGGCACCGAGACTGAAATCTCCAGTACAATTCCATATCTCCAGTTCACACTTATGTGCAGTAGAGATTATAACATATAATATTCTTATCAATGCAATTTACAGATCAAGTAATCACAATTCAGAATAATATAGTTACAGTTTTGAAAGAGGTTTAAAAGGTGGCAACCCTTGAACCCACTGCTCACTCAGATTCTCAGAGGAAAGCAATGGAGAATTGCTTACCTTAATAACCAATTTCAAGAACTTAACAATGCTAACGATACCAGAATTTCAAACCTCAATGTTTCAGAATGAAGAGAGGATGAGGAGAATACCAGAATCACATCAAAGGATCCAAAACAAATGCAAGAAAGCAGTGAGTCACCAAGACTCAATGGAATTCAGCAGTGAGTCACAGACTCAACCAGGAATCGGAATGAGTTGCTCCAACTCACCAGACTCAGTACGAGTCAAAAGCAAAAATAACTAAGACTCGGTACAAACACAATGTTAACCAGGATTTACAGTGAGTTAAGACGACTGAGAAGGAAAAAACTACTCGTCTACCCCCAAGAACCTTATATCTATACCAAGAAAATTAAAATAGAAAAACCCTATCACACCCTAACACAGAGATGATGCCCTGATACCACTTGTAAAGCCCTAAACCAATAATACTACATGACTGAAGTTTACAAACCACAAACTAATATGCAGAATCATAAAAGAACACTGAACACACTATTTTTCACCATGTAGGTGAGGATGTTCAGTCACAAAGACCTAATCATCAATTGAGCATCCACATAGGATATAGATTTAAATCTACTAAGTATAAAACAAGAATCAGTACAAATGGTTGAAGGTTTCTTCAGTTTAATCTCACCTCAAATACAAAATCGTAATCACAAAAAATCAACCCCTAATCTATACACCATATACATACTTCACAAAGAATAGGATCGAAGAAATCACTAAGATTGACTACAATTACAAGAAGCCATGAAATCCTAAACTTCACTCAGAGAGACGAAGAGAGAATAAAAGGCTCTGGAATGCCGTCAGCTAAAAGTCAAGTCAACCAAGTAATATGAACAGTTAGCATCCAAGGGCAGAGTATTAGCCACATGTACGACTTATAACATTAATTCATTGAGACCACAACTCGTTGTACTTAACGGCCCAACAGCACAAACGTCCCAACAAAATAGTATAGTGAGGCAGCCCATTTAGTTAACAGTCCCTATGATGGTTTAGTCTACTACGAACACAGTGACACATGGTGGGATTTACCAAATGCAGTCTCCCAACTTTTGAGGACTTTTTTCACCTTTGTTTACAACTTTTGTTTCTTTCACATTCAACTTTTTAACCTTCAATTTCAAAGCATCTACAAAACAATCCTTAAGTTTATTAAAAAAAAAAAGACAATACAACCTTCGAGTTCTAATAATGAAAAAACACAAAATCAACCTCACATTAGCTCCCAACACATACCAACCTGCATGACAATTTGAATCACCCCTTCAGTCTCTTTTTCGTTGTGACCTTTACATACCACATTTCTCTTCCCTTTGCATTATTTTTGGCTACTGATTTCTATTTTTGATTAAATTTCACTTGATTTACACGTATTGCATAGACGAGACAGGGCTATTGAAAGAATAGTTTTTCTTACTTTTATATATATGTTTTGCATAGCTAAAGTTGAAGATAAATGATCTTCTAACACATCTAGAAATTGCCCTCTCTTGACTTTTTAACTAAGAAGATCAATGTTGTTATGGAGGTTTAATCAACTAAATTATTATTGAACTTTGTGTAAAGTTTTCACTAGGTCGTTGAACCTTAAAAATTGGCCTGCTAATCACCGAACATTGTAATTCCCATCCATCACCCACTCAACGGACAATTAAAAAATTGACAGATTTGCAAATGTGGCGGATGAAATTGCTTACGTGGCAATCTATTTCTCACTTGACGTCTACGTCAGCAGCAATTTAAAAATAAAGTTGGATGGTATTACGAATTACAAAGTTCATTGATTAACGGGGTAATTTTTAAAGTCCAGTGATCCAATGGAAACTTACACAAAGTTTACGGATGATTTAGGTAATTAACTTTGCTTTGAGCTCATCTGCCACAACATTGATGAACTCTTCAATATTCAAATACTTGTCTCAATCAAGCTTGTAATATTATGAAATAGCACATAATGATGAGTAGAACGATATACTTTTTTCTACTTGTTCAAGAAAAAGAATGATGACTTTAGGACTATAGACTGAAAGACAAGGCAATGGTCACTCACTTGGATCAATGGATAATAAGGCAAAGATCCTTGGTTATCATTCCAGACTTCACTACACCATTACATGTCGCTTCTAATTTCTCAGTGAAAGAGAAGTTAAAATGGCATCGTTTACATAACACATAGCACTTTACCTGAAATGGACTAAAAATAGAGGGTTAGTGGAGTTGGAGAAAGATGGTTGCTGGAGGAGGGAATGAGTTATCGAAGGTAATAAAAACGTCGGCGGCGGCGGCGGAGGAGTAGGAGGGAAAGAGTAGGGACTCTTCAATGATTCGCCCCCATTTTTACAATAATTTTCTAAATAAATCGAAATTTTTTTCTAACCACGCATTATCTTAAAAATCAATATGTCAAAATTCATTATCTCACCAAAATGGGGGCTCAAACAGGGGTCTCGAAGTGTTTCAATTTTATTTTGAGTTCATTTTCCATTTTTTGTTTTGGGATCTATTTTTAAGATTGTTAAAAACGCGGTTGGTTTATTATTTTGAAAAATTAGCAGAAAAATAAAATATATGTTTAGTTTAAAATTTTAAAAAATTGTTTTATAACATTTTATTCTATGAAATTTAATTATTTAATAAAAATAGAATACCAAGTAATATATACATTTTAAAGTTGGTGAATTTTACAATATTTTTTCCTTATTAAAAAATTAAAATATAAATAATAAATTGAGTTTGAAATATAGAAAAAATTAAAATTAATGGCATGGACTAAGAGTATTTTTTATATGTGTTCATTTAAATATATTCGTTAAATTTTAACCTTAAGTCTAACAATTTTACATTCCCTGTCCCCAATGCTATTGATATTGACATGTATACGTTAAAATTTTAGTTAAAATAAATTTGATTGTGGTATTTTTATGTTTGGGTTAGTATTAAATGGGGTTTTAGATTAAAATACTGAATTTGTAAAAGTAAATCAATAATTTTTATTAATGTTTCAACACGTTTCTATTTCTTACTTCTTTTTTTAAGAGTAATGATATTTAGCATCAAAAGTGTTTAACATCAATCTAGATGGCATCATCACTTGTGTTATTAAATTATAAGTTCGATTAAATACATGAATTTATAACTTATTTACTATGAACTATCATATATTTACACCTTAATTGGTGTTCTAACACCACTGATGCTAAATAACATTATTATTTTAAAAAATATGGTTTTCATGGATCTTGTAAAGTTGAATTTAATTTCCGTTTTGCAGTGTACCGTCAACTATGTGCGAAGATGACATACTCAAGTTGGAAAAATAGAAGCGTCACTGGGTGTGCGATAGACTGCAGTTTCCAGGATGTTTCGGATGGCAGTTTTTGCGCACAAAGCCCTGCAGGATTTAACAAATGACAGTCCCCAACTTAAAAGGAGTTTTTGCACCTTTGTTCACAACTTTTATTTCTTTCACATTCACTCTTTAAAGTTTAACCTTCAATTTTCAAAGCATCTACAAAACAACCCTTAAGTTTATCAGAAAGACAATATAACCTTCAAGTTCAAATAACGAAAAAACACAAAAACAACCTGACATTAGCTCCCACCCCCTACCAATTTCATGACAACTCATATCACCCCTCCCGTCTCTCTTTCGTTATGACTTGTACATACCTCATTTCTCGTTGTAAATCCCTTTGCATTATTTTTGGCTATTAATTTCTATTTTTGATTAAATTTCACTTTATATACACGTATCACATAGACGAGACGAGGTTGTTGATAGAGCAGTTTTTCTTACTTTTATATATATGTTTTGTAGATCTGAAGTTGAAGATAAAATAATCTTTTAACACATCTCGAAATTGCTCTCTCTCGAATTTTCTACTAAGAAGATCAATGTTGTTATGGACGGTTAATCACTTGAATCATCATTGAACTTTGCGTAAAGTCTTCACTAGGTCATGGAACCTTAAAAATTACCCCGTTAATCGCCCAACTTTGTAATTCATTATCCCATATATCACTCACTCAACGGACAGTTGAAAAATTGACGGATTTGTTGATGTGGCTGATGAAATTGCTTACGTGGCAATCTATTTCCCACTTAGCGTCCACCTCAGCAGCAATTTAAAAACTAAGATGGATGGTATTACGAATTACCAAGTTCATCAATTATTCGAGTAATTTTTAAAGTTCGATGACTCGGTGAAAACTTTGCACAAAGTTTAGTTATGATTCTGGTAATTGACTTAGCAAAAAAGGTTTGCTTTGAGCTTATCTGTCATAACATCGATGAACTCTGTAGTATTTAGATACTTGTCTCGGCCAGGTCTGTAATATTATGAAAGAGCACATAATGATGAGTAGAACAATATACTTTCTTGCATTTGTTCAAAAAAAAAGAAGGATGACTTTAGGACTATAGACTGAAAAAACGATGTAGTAGTCACTCACTTGGATCCATACACAATAAGGGCGAAGATCCATGGTCATCTTTCTAGACTCTAGTACACCAATACAAGTTGTTTCTAGTTTCCCGGTGAAATCTAGGAGTTTCATATTGTCATCCAATTTTACCTAAAATATTTTGTTTGCTTGTTAATTATTTTTTTCTTATTCATGGTTAAAGGAAACCATTAAACTTTGCAGTGTAAAAGGATATTTAAAAATAAAGCATTTCATTATAGCAAATTATCGGTGTACGAGCACCGCGAGTCCAAGCAAAGATTGAAGCAATATTGTTTTTGGTTAGATCTGTAGTGGCGTGTGACATTTATATGGGTTGCTTCAGCTTCGACTCCATTAGGACACACTTCAATAAAAATCAGAAATCTATTAGATTCTTTAGCTAAAAATATGTGTAATTTCAAAATTGAATACTATTAAGTGATCAATGCAATTTGGTGATGCTATAGAAAGTAAAATTGCACCGTAGGAGTACAGAAAAAATACTAAAAAACATAAAGATTGATAAAAATAGAAGCAAAACTACAAGTAACAAAAAAAGACGATAAAAGAACATGGGAAAATAGGATTAATTACCTGAATCATTACTAAACTTTGCGTAAAGTTTTCATTGGGTTAGCGAACTTATTAATCACCGATCTTAGTAATTTGTTATACTATCCATCACTCAGTTTTTAAATTGATATTGACGTGAAGCCAAGTGAAAATAGATTGTCACGTACACAATTTCGTCGCCACATCAGTAAATTCGTCAATTTTTTAACCATTAGATAATGAGTTACAAAGTTCAGTAATCTATTGTAAACTTTACGCAAAATTCAGTGACAATTCAGGTAATTAACCCTTGTTATGGAAATTAAATGTTTAAAAGTTAAAGTATTAAAGGCCAAAAAGGATGGGATGAAAATACAAAATGGTGAAAATTTGGGGATCACTAATGCAAAGATCCCTATAAATAAAGAATTTTGCTCCTATGCCAAAAGAGGGCTGCCCACCTGGGTGATCGACCCTCACAAGAGGGTGGAACCGACGTGGGCCCGATCGAAATAAAAAATGAAAAAAAAAGCCCCCCTCCCCCCAATGTGAGTATTCTGTCAGGGTGGGGTGTCACCACCCCCCTAGCACTGCAGCTCGGTCCATAAATAAAGGATCTCCACGCCATCGTCCTAAAGCAATTCAAACCCACCAACAGCAGCCCCACACACAGCCTCTCCAGAAATCCATACCTGGAGACGATCATGAAGAATTTCGAGTCTGATTCTGCTTTTTCAGGCAAGCGCAACAAAAGCAGAATGTACCCATTTGTGACTCCGGTCCGAGGAGCCATAAAGAGACAAATCTTCGCCGGGCTTTTGAAAAAACTAAAGCTAGTTGCTTGTAACCTCTGTTTCTTCACCAAAATCACCACCGAGGACGCCGAGGCTTGTAGAGTTGTGGATTTCATAATATCCCCATGATTAGATTAGATATGATCTCTCTGTAATGTTATACGTTGTGTCTGTTTGTGTACGTCTCTCTCTATCTCTGTTTTTAGTTTTTACAGCTTGTGGTGTTTTATACATATGTGTCTGTACGCTCTGGTTTTAATCTTTATCTTGTTGTTGTATTTGGAGGCACAAAATTGGGAATCTAAGGTCGATTAAATTCAATTTTGAATTTCTCCAATTCGTTGCCCAAAATTACGAAGCTTGTCATGCATGATCCATCCCTCGTCCAAAAACCACGAAGCTTTGTAGCTGCTGACTGTTGTTCCCAATTTAGCACTTACAAGCTTGGTTTTTTTACTCATCAAATTAATTGGCGATCAGGATGAATGTGGAATACTATAATAACATGTGAAGATTAGAGGTGGAGGGAGAGAACAATAATAATCTATCTATAACCACAGTTCATCTAATCTTGAATAAAACAATATTTTTATTTGAGTAAAAGTTATTGCATGAAAAAAGTTTTGTATTTTGTAATGGATGAATCCCTACTACATAAAAAACTAAGGATCCTAGTCGAACTCGTACATAAAAATTCATGTATATCAAGGGGCGAATCCAGCACCCGGCGAGGTGGCGCGGCCGCCCGTGCTGGATCCACCGGAATTTACTGGTTAGAATCCTTGTATGCAGCCCCGCCATTGTTGCAGACTTGCAGTTGCCCAGGAGGTTGAAGGAAAGGGATGAAGCCACATTTTTTTTAACTTGTGGGCTTTCTGCGGACTCTCTTTTTCTTTTTAAATTAGGCCCATTATGCAGGCCAGGCTCTTGATTTGATTCCAATTAAGCTGCTACTCTGTATCCACACAAATTTTGCAAAAATCAAACAAAGCAAAAAAGCCCCATCTTCCTCCGATTGCGTAGTCAACGCTGAGCCTTTGGCCACAACCTCTCGATGCCGTGCCTCTACCCTCCGCCACTGCCTACTGCGGCCGTCACTGTGTGAGCCTCTCTTATTATTTTTAGTTCATTTTTTGATGTCATTTTCATTGGGAATGCTTTATGATTTATGAATCTATTATTTATGTTTTATGGCAATGGTCTATGAGCCTGCTGCTGAGGTTTATGAAGGCTGGCTGTCTGCGTGTTGTATATTAGAGGCCTATTTTTTCCCTCTTTATAGAATATTTTCATCCTAATCGTTATTTTAACCACCCATTTCCTACCCACGGTCCGATCAAGCCCCAATTTCCTCAAATTACCCTCCGACCAAGAAGAAGATGGAAGTCTCTGCTCCGCAAATTTGAAACCCGATTTCTGCCCCGTAAAGTGCTTACGACCAGATCCGGCATGCGGCGCCGATGGGGGTGACCTACTTGTGCTGCTGCGCATTGCGTGGGGAAATTGGGGTTTTGTGAGGTAGGTAATGGCGGGTCGAGCCCGGTGGCCAGGCCCTGTTGCTGGTTCACATGATTTGGCTCATATTGCTGGGAGTCTTGGTGTTGTTCGGGCTTCTTTGATTTTTTTGAGGTTACATTTTATTCGGATTTTTCGATTATATTTGTATATTCTATGAGCAAAACATATTATGACTGATATTCTTGGAGTGCAATTTAGATTCTCTCTCTAATTTTGTGTTATTCATCTTGAAATTTCTCTCTCAAGTGTTAGCATTGAGATTGGTTATGTCAAGAATTGCAATGCCGTCGACTGTTAAATTTTGTCTTATAATCTTCAAAATCATCAAGAAAGAAATGCACAATACTCCTAATTCATATATATTAGCCATTTGTGTCTCCTGTCAGAGGACGAGCCAAACGCGAGCTAGATTCCTTTTCAAAAATCCCATTCACAACTCGTCAAATTTTTTTATTAAAAATTATATTTTTACTCACTCAATACTAGGTTGCATGCCACTCGTAAAAATTGACTAGATGGCTCATTCACCTAGTTATGTAACTTGTGAGAAGAGAGAGAATCACTTACAATTGCATTTCGTGGGCCACTCTTATATACCGTGTGAGAGATAAGACGAGTTTTATTTGACCAACAATAGTGGGTATTGTTTCAAATAAGATGAGTAATTATATTGTGACGACATGTTTGTTAAGTTGAAGTAGATAACGTGATATTAAATAATCTAAATTATTATTATGTACCAAATTTATTTAATACTATAATTGCATTAAAAAATAAAAATAAAAAAACTGTAATACTGCATTTAAACATATCTTCAACTAACTATCAAAATACTTAGCCCCTGTTTGACATAGTTTTTTTAGAATAGATTTTAAGAAAAATGCGTGTTTAAAAAAGTAGGAGAATTATTATTTAAAAAATATATATATGATTAAAAATGAATTTAAGGACTAAGAGATTCTTAGCGCAACCTTTATTCAGAAATAATAGTATTTATTTCGGTAAAATTATTTTGGTTAAAATAAAGTATTATTTTTCTTCTCAGCCTTGCGGCTTCTTAGAGGATTTCCATTCACTAGTTAGGTGGTTAAAGATTATAAATAATGATTTGATTGACTCTATGGTCAGTTGGGCAATAAATAATGCAAGCCAGAATTGGAAACTTCTGATTGATGGAAAAGTCTTACTATATATGTTTAGTCAACAAAGAAGTGTGCTACTTGTACAACGAATTTGACAATTAGTTTAACAATGTGTAAGTTGACAGACATTATGTCCATTGAAATGTCCATTGATTTGAAAGATTGTTTTTGAATTAAATGGTAATGATCTATATACCTCACACATTGTCACAATTATTGTGCAACTTCATTGTATAAGTAGTTTAATTCATCAACAAATATGGCCTCAGCCACATAACTTGGTCTTTGATTGAACCTCGTACTTGCTTCTTGTTGATTAAAATTCCTTTTTTTTTTCCAGAAATCAAGGTCTAAATCAAGTGGTAAAAGATAAAGTTACGAAGGGGAAAGATTGAATTTTTTTTTTTAAAACTCTTCCTTTAGATTTCGGGTTGTTTTCAAGTGGAACGTCTTTTTTTATTGAATAATGTGATTAAAAAGAAGAGAGAGAAAAATGTAGGATTAATAGTCCTAGAAACGTTACTATTTGCGATATACCACATATTTATTAAAAATCGCAGAAAATCCTCATATTTGAACATTTTTTGCGAAAAATCCCCTACTGTCAAATTTGTCGTTAAAAACAGTAAAAATGTCAAAATTAAAAAATTTCAATTTTACTATCCAAACTTGTTATTCTTTTACAAATTATACCCAATTTTTTTTATGTGGTAACATATAATTCCAAACATTTAAAACTTTATTTTCCACTCCCCTCCACCTCACTTCATCTTCTTCTTCAAAACTTTATTATTTTATTTAATCCCTTCCAAAGCCCTACAAATTCCTTACCTCAGATTCCTCATTTTTTCTTCTCGTTCTCAATATTACACTTTAAACCCTCTTCCCAATTTGAAAAAAAATTACACTAAAATCATCCCACCCCTACCCCGCAGCATAGACTTATGGAAGAGAGAATTTTATGATAATTCCACACACGTGGCCCGATTTGGAAAAGGAAACCAAGTCTGCTTTTGAGAAACAATGTTGCATATAAAATTAAAGATAACCGCATTGTAATGGCTGAAAATTTTATGAGGAATTGATTCAGCAACAGGGCACAATACTAAAATATATGTTAGTTTTATTTTGCATGGTCTGTTCATATATTAGGCGAAATTAAAAAAAAAATTATTTATATAAATTTTGAAGATCTTCGGTAATGCCATAATATTAGTAGCAGCAGATAAAATAGCAAGTTACAAGAGTGCGATTACATCTCTTAGAAACTCGAAGCCCAGAAATTCCACATTTCCTTTAGCGAACTTGTCCTCCATTAGATCTTCCACACTAGGTACTTTCTATATCTTTTTTGGTAAAAACCCCAAGCAAGTAATCAACTATGAAATGATCAGTTTCATGCTGCAAGAAATACAATTGCTGACCGTGAAGAACAGAATTGATGATGCAAAATGCAATGGTGAAAACAGTGGGGTTATCAAACGGGAGTGATTTTAGTGTAATCTTTGTAAGTTACATACATAACAGCAATTCAGCAACTGTCACTAATAAAGTCTCTTTATAATATATAACAAAGTATATGGCCCGCCCTACCAACTTTTCACCTTTTATATGCCCCTACAAAACCAAAGATAAACATACACGTTTATTCTTCAAGCCAAGCCATATCTACTTCTATAAAAAGAATGGAAATAATTGGATATCTAACTGTATTATGCGTGCATGTATTCAAAATTTAGTAACTTCTCTTCCCTATTGGGCTACCTTCTGAATTTTGCAAATATTGTAGTTTGAAACCCAGCATTTCAAAAATATAATGCTCACAGAATTCAAGTCAAGTATTAGTCGCTTTTATAGAAGAGTTTCACCAACTCTGAATAACAGCATCCATGATCAATAAATCAAAAAGATTCAAACCATAGCTCATGTTTAGGATAATTAAGGCAAAAAGGCAGCAATTCGTAACGAGCCTTCTGGCTAATCTTTATATCAAATGAATTTGTTCCCAACACACACAAAAGTCTGATCTGCAAAGAGAACAAGTCGTGCGTGCTATCTTCTTCAGGTAAAAAAAGCTTTCCATACCCATCATTCAATTATGCCTACAAGGAAGAGTAAATCAAATATCAGGTCATGGGTTCCACAAATGCAGCATCCACAATTGCAAAGGAACCTTGTTCAGTTCTCTAATGACTGACTCAATGGCAGGGACTTTATTGGATGTGCTCATAATTTAGAAAAACAGTATAGGGAACATAACCAAAGGTGGAATGGAACTGAGGCAGCAATCCTCACTTTTCAATGATTTGTGTAATGTAGTTGAACAATGGCAGGTGAAGCTAGTCTGTGTAGGCAATAATACATACAGGAATAGAGTTAACTTTGATGAAAATACAGCTATGAAAGTAATACTTTCAGTTTGAATTTCATTTCCCACAGATTCAGTTTACCAGAAATATCTTAGTAAAGATGAACTAGGAAAAAAAAAACATATCTTTCCTAATAACTTCTTGCTAATACAATTCTTTTTCAGATTCCCAACTTCTATAGCAATAGGATTGTAAATAAGTTCTAATGAAGTTGTGAAGTGGAGTTTTGGTTGTTCAGGCATGGTAAGAATTGCCAAAACTTGGTTCTTGGTGTTAGAGCCACAAACAACTTGACAACTTACAAGCATTTTAATTTTCATGAGCTCAATAGATGTGCTCGACAGCAGACACTTGACCAGGATTGGGTTGTTTCAACTAGTCCATCAATTGCATACAAGATAAGATGCTACAGGTGCTGCAATGACCAACAAGGTTAACTATCTACAATAAAATGTTAAAAGTAAAGGTTATAACTTGATAACTAATCTATCACTTTTTTCCAACTATTAAACTAACACAAAATAATTGCACAAGAAGTAACTAATCTAGTTCGCTACATAGCTACAGAAGCACAAAAAGTTTGAAATCAACAAACTTGAATGATAACTAGCGTTCACCATTTGAGAGCTGTCAAGAACATCCACTCCGACAAAATCCCCTCACTTGAAGCACTTTCTTCTTCACCAATATCCCTTCCTCGCTCCTCAATACTCCACAGAATTCAGGAATGCCTATGCCCCACCGCCATACCCTCTTTCTCATCCTCACCAGCACCAGTCAATCGTCCCGTCCCATTATACAAAACGTCGCCGCCACTTACTCCCCCAGCACCACCACTGCAAACAGACTCTCTAGCCTCCTTCCACCACCCGCACAGACCAAAAAGTCAAAAAGTTTATCAAAACGACACCGTACCCCCACATTAATTTATCGGGTGAAAGAGAAGTTAAAATGGCGTCGTTTACAGAACGCAGAGCACTTCACCTGAAATGGACTAAAAAGAGAGGGTCAGTGGAGTTGGACAAAGATAGTCGCCGGAGGATGAGTGATCGAAGGTAATAAAAACGTGGTGGTCGTCGTCGGAGTGGGTGCGTTTGGCCCACGTATGACAAATCGTTGTTTTAAAAAACTCATTTTTAAAATAAGAATAATATTACTTTATTATGATGAATATCAATGATACCACAATTTACATGAAATAATGAGGTTGCGTTGTTTAATTTTTATGATTGAGAGAGAGAAAAAAAAAAGCGAGGGAAAATTGATTTACAAGTGATCGATGTTCAATCATTATGGTAATAGAATCATTAATCTTTAAAATTCATTTTAAATCTTACATTCAATCGTAAGATAATTTTACGCATAATTTGAATTTTTTCATATTTTTAAAGCACATATTTCACTAAAAAAAGAAATTGATTGACACGTGATCGATGTTCAATCATTGATTCATTATGGTAATAGATATCATTAATCTTTAAAATTCATTTTAAATCTTACATTCTATCGTAAGATAATTTTACACATAATTCGAATTTTTTCATATTTTTAAAGCACACATTTCACTAAAAAAAAAAGAAAAAAAGAAAAAAGAAAGAAAGAAAGGATAGACGTTAGGAATAGATGGCCACGTCATCAAATAGGACATAACTAGACTAGGTGACCAAATAAAGGGAAAAAAAAATAGAAGAATATGCAATGCACAAGTCAAAAAACAACTGATATGACAATTTTCCCCTCCGCTCCCCTCCCCTCACGGGGCCCCGCTCCGAATGGGGCAAAAAAACCCGTCCCTTCCCTAACCCGTCTCGTAAAGAATAAAAAAAAAAAATGTTTTGTTTCGAGTACTTACTTTGGACATTTTTTTTGTTTCGAGTACTTACTTTGAATATTGATATCGTTAGGTTGAGTATTATTTGCTTTGAATTTTAAAATTTTGAATGTGTCTTTTAACTGAAATAAAAAAAGGGCAGGCTCATGCCAAGCACCCGCCCCGTCTAAGGTGAAGAGGGGTGGGGCACCCTCGTCCCGAACCCACACCGTTGCTATCACTAAGTCTAACCATAACAAGAGAGAGATGAAGATGTGTCGCATTTGATGAAATGTCATATATATAGTGTATTTGATTGATATTATTAAGGAAGAACGGATTTTAAATAGTAATATGATGGAAAGTATGTGGTTAAAAACTAAGTGAAAGTTATTGATGTGATTAAAAAATATTTTTTTGAAGAATATGTGGTTGAAAACGAGTTTTAGAAGAATGTATTTTGATAGAATGTGTACCAAAAATGGGCGTAATGTTTTAGGGTTAGTCCCGGCTTCCATGCTCAAGCAAGAGTTCTAGAAGGAAATAGGAGAAAACAAATGGATTTTCTATTTTTTGAGCGTTTTCAGATTTTGTACTAAAAACACTCAAAATGACAAAAATATGTTTTGAGTTTTATATTATAAATTTAACATTGTTTTCAAAAAATGCATTTCAGAAAGAGTAGTGCTATAGGTACATAGCACTACACATACTGGTTCACATAAGGGGCAAGTGGCGCCTCCCCACTTGTGGGCCGAGGCGGCCCACAAGTGGGGAGGCGCCACTTGCCCCTTATGTGAACCATTATGGGAAATGCTATGTACAAATAGCATTTCCCTTTCAGAAATAATAGATCAAAGACATTTTCAGTATTTTGAAAGTTGAAAACTAAAAACAACTTGAAAATAACAAACTAAACGCACTCTAAGAGTTTGGCTATGGTCTTTCGTTTTATGTAGAGGCCATTAAGAGTTCATCTGTGAGTTAATTATATGAATGATCACTCAAGTTTAGCCCCGGTTACCATTTAATAACTATACTCTAAAATGTATTTAATTGGTCGCTCAACTTTTCTCCGTATTATCCATTCATCACTCAGCTCAATGTCGCTGCTTAGACCAGACGAAAATTTTATAGTTAACCAAGGCCAAGTCAGCAAATCGCACTTTTCAAAAAGCGATTTTAAACTATCAAGCCCAAAATATTTTCTCTAAATGGTAAACAAACACGTTGCCCCCTACAAAACCCTAAGTCCGCCATCCCTTTCCCTGACATGGGTGACCTACAAGCTACTCAATTCAGTAATTTTGGCAAGATATTGAGGAGAGGACGATGTGAATAGATGGTAAGAAGACGTGAAGAGGGGAGTGGTGAATCGGAAAGAGATTTAAACTTTTTCATATTTGTCTTTATTTTGATTTACTGGTGGGTAGTTTTGACTGGTTTTTATTTCATTAGTGTAATATATTAATATTTTCATATTCACTTAAGGATGGTGCTTACTGCTTAGTAGTTCAAAACAGTGTGTGTATTTATATATCTGATTTATCACCCGCTTTTTTAACTTTTTTTTTTAAAAGTTTTTTAAAAAGGAAATTTCGTACTTAAAATATTATATTTATAAATTTTCTCCCTTAAATTAGACTTTAAAAAAAAAAAAAAAACACCCACGCACAAAAGCTAAATTTTAACCTTAAGTCTAACAATTTTACAGTCCGCCGTCCCTGATGTTATTGATGATTTTTTTTTTTTAGTATTTATTTATTATGAGTAATATTTTAAAATGACATAATGTATACGTTAAAATTTCAGTTAAAATAGATTTGATTATGGTATTTTTATGTTTTAGTCAATATTAAATGGTTTTTAAAGTAAAATATTGAATTTATAAAAGTAAATCAATCATTTTTATTAACAACAAGTTTCCATTTCTTACTTTTTTTGAAAAATATGGTTTTCATGGATCTTTCAAGTTGATTTTCCTTTGTTTGAGCCCCATTTTGATAGAAAAAATGCATTTTTGAATTGTGATTTTTGGAGAATGTGTGGTAAAAAATGAAGATTTTATTTTTTTGATTTACATATAATATTATTTTATTGAAAAATGTATGGTTGAAAGTGAGTTTTGAAAAAATGAATTTTTGATAATGAAAATAAATCGGGCGTCGTATTGCATAACACTTAACAGTTCACGAATTATCAACTTAACGATTTTTCAATTCTACAGTAAATCAATTCTCATTTTCAACCACATATTTTTCAATAAAATAATATTTTTCATCACATCAATAATTTTTTCTTCTTTTTCAATCACACATTTCCCATCATATCACTATTCAAAATCAATTCTTCCCCCAAAAATCTCTCCCAAACAAGCTTTACATAATCTAAATTATTATTATGTACCAAATTTATTTAATACTATAATTGCATTAAAAAAATAAAAATAAAAAAACTGTAAAGTATTATTGTTCATCTCAGCCTTGCGGCTTCTTAGAGGATTTCCATTTACTAGTTAGGAGGTAAAAGATTATAACATGTGAATGATTTGATTGACTCTATGGTCAGTTGGGCAATAAATAATGCAAGCCAGAATTGGAAACTTCTGATTGATGGAAAAGTCTGACTATATGTTTAGTGGGTTTATCAACAAATATGGCCTCAACCCCATAACTTGGTCTTTGATTGAACCTCGTACTTGCTTCTTGTTGATTAAAATTCTTTTTTTTTTTTTTCCAGAAATCAAGATCTAAATCAAGTGGTAAAAGATAAAGTTACGAAGGGGAAAGATTGAATTTTTTTTTTTTTTTAAAACTCTTCCACGTTTAACTATTGGAGCATATTCATGCTTTTTTTTAAAAATCTCCACAAGGTTAGGAAATTTGATTAAAAATAACAAGAACGACGTATAAAGGTGAAGAATAGTTGAGACATGGGTGCCTTAACGACCTCTTGATTTAATTCTAGTTGCCATATGATGTTTTGGCTTCCGTTTTGCAATAATTTCAAAATCATCTCGATCAGTTGAGCCAATAACAATTTTTTTTTAATAAAGTGACAACGAGAGTCATTGTTGGAGCAGATTCATGCTTTGGACATAGTTACCTTCAAATTCTAACACTCGACCTTGATCAGTGCATTTCACTGGATTCGTAGGTACAACAAGGATGGGGGGATGTAGGATGGTGGTGTTGAAAGGTATCATATCTATCTGTCCATTTGAATTTAAAGATAAAATTGTCTATTTGAGATAACATGCACCTTGGACGTACAAATCTTCCTTAAAATTAAAGATATTTAGATACTAAATGAAAAATATCTGGAATGAAAGTGCTAAATTAAGCATGATTTTTAGGATATTAAAATTATATATATATTACCCATTTGTGACTCCCATCCGAGGACGAGCCAAGTGCGAGCTAGATTCCTTTTCAAAAATCCCGCTCACAACTCGTCAAATATTTTTACTCACTTATTACAAGCTAGGTTGCATACGAGTGAGCCACTCGTAAAAGTTGACTAGATGGCTCGTTCACCTATTTATTTTACCCATGAGAAGAGAGAGAATCACTTACAATTGAATTTCGTGGGCCACTCTTATAAGCCGTGTGAGAGATAAGACGAGTTTTATTTGACCAATAATATTGGGTATTGTTTGAAATAAGATGAGTAATTATATTATGACGACATGTTTGTTAAGTTAAAGTAGATAACGTGATATTAAATAATCTAAATTATTATTATGTACCAAACTTATTTAATACTATAATTGTATTAAAATTAAAAAAAAAAAACTGTAATACTGCAATTAAACATATCCTCGAATAACAATCAAAATACTTAGTGTCTGTTTAATATAATTTTTTTAGAATAGATTTTGTGAAAAATGTGTGTTTAAAAAGTAGGAAAATTATTATTATTATTATTTAAAAAAATATATACGATTAAAAATGAATTTAAGGAAAAATAAGTTTCAAAAAATTTGTAGAACTTAATTTACTATGAGATTCTTAGCGCAACCTTTATTCAGAAATAACTTGAAAACGGCAAACTAATCGCACCCCAAGAGTTTGGCTATGGTATGTCATTTTAGGTTGAGGTCTTTAACCATTCATTTGCAGGTTAATTATGCCCATATTTGGTAGAGATTAAATAAGATTTTTAGTAGAATTTGATGAAAATTGTAATTGAAAAATTGTGGATCTAATGAAATATGTGATTAAAATTAATTGTTAATTTTGATTTGAAATTTTAATCAAAATCAAACAAGGGCTATGTTCAAGTTTAGCCACAGTTACTACTTAATAATTGTACTTTAAAATGTATTCAATTTGTCACTCAACTTTCTTCGTGTTATTCATCCATCACTCAACTCAACGTCGCTAGTCCAATAAGACGAAAAAATTCATACATGTATTACAAAATTCCAACGTGGTCAAATTGTATAGTTAACTAAGGACGGTGTTTAGTAGATCATAACCGTGTGTGTGTATATGATTTATCACCTGTTTTTTGAACTTTTTAAAAATTGTGTACTTAAAATATTGTATTTATGAATTTTTTCCCTTAAATTAGACTTTAAAAAAAAAAAACTTCACACAAGCTAAATTTTAATCTTAAGTCTAACAATTTTACAGTCCGCCGTCCCTAATGCTATTGATGAATTTGTTTTCTGAGTATTTATTCATTATGAATAATATTTTAAAATGACATGTATATGTTAAAATTTTACTTAAAATAAATTTGATTGTGGTATTTTTATGTTTTAGTCAATAATAAATGGGTTTTTAAAGTAAAATGCTGAATTTATAAAAGTAAATCAATATTTTTTATTAATGTTTCAACATATTTCTATTTCTTACTTCTTTTTTTAAGAGTAATGCTATTTAACATCAAAAATGTTTAATATCAGTCTAGATGGTATCACTTGTGTTATTAAATTATAGGTTCAATTAAATAGGTGAATTTATAGCTTATAACATATTACATATTTAATTTCTGGCAGCCAACATGAAATATTTTGTGCTCCAACTTGGTAACATAGACGGGTCGGAATCAGAGTGCAGTTTCCAGGATGTTTCCGGGATCAAATGCTGTCCCCAACTTGGTTTACAACTTTTATTGCTTTCACATTCAATTCTTTACCCTTCAATTTTCAAAGCATTTACAAAACAATCCTTAAGTTTATAAGAAAGACAATATAACCTTCGAGTTCAAATAACGAAAAAACATAAAAACAACCTCACATTAGCTCCCACCCCCTTCCAACCTGCATGAAAACTCGTATCACCCCTCCAATCTCTCGTTCGTTGTGACTTTTACATACCTCATTTCTCATTGTAAATCCCTTTTCATTATTTTTGGCTATTGATTTCTATTTTTGATTAAATTTCACTTGATATACACGTATTACATAGACGAGATGAGGCTATTAAAAGAATAGTTTTTCTTACTTATATATATATGTTTTGTAAATCTGAAATTGAAGATAAAACAATCTTTTATTACATCCAGAAATTGCTCTCTCAACTTTTCCACTAAGAAGATCAATGTTTTTATGGAGGGTTAATCACTTGAATCATCATTGAACTTTGCATAAAGTCTTCACTAGGTCATGGATCCTTAAAAATTACCCCGTTAATCACCGAACTTTGTAATTTATTATCTAATCCATCACTCACTCAATTAACAGTTAAAAAATTGACGAATTTGTTGATGTGGCTGACTAAATTGCTTACGTGGCAATCTATTTTCCACTTGGCGTCCACCTCAGCAGCAATTTAAAAACTAATATGGATGGTATTATGAATTACGAAGTTCTTTTATTAATCGAGCAATTTTTAAATAAAGGATGGTATTTAGAAAATATGGGGATCACTAATGCAAAGATCCCTCCTATAAATAAAGGATCCCCACGCCCATCGTCCTAAAGGAATTCAAACCGCACCCCCACACACAGCCTCTGTAGAAATCCATACATGGAGACGAGCATGAAGACTTTCCAGTCTGATTCTGCATTTTCAGTCAAGCGCAACAAAAGCAGAATGTACCCATTTGTGACTCCCGTACGAGGAGCCATAAAGCGACAAATCTTCTCCTGGCTTTTGAAAAAACTAAAGCTAGTTGCTTGTAACCTCTGTTTCTTCACCAAAATCACCACCGAGGACGCCGACGCTTGTAGAGTTGTGCCCCATGATTAGATATGATCTGTCTATACCGTTATACGTTGTGTCTGTATTTTCAAATAACTGTGGATAGGCTGGCTGCAAATTATGCTTTTAAGTGCAGCCACAGCCTGGTGTTGTATGTCTCTCTCTCTCCCCCTGTTTTTGGTTTTTACAGCTTTTGTGTGTGTGTACACTCTGATTTTAATCTTTTCCTGTTTGAAAATCTTCTTGTTCTTTAATTCAAAACTGCAAATTTGTCGATATATAACAGAGTAGAAACAGGGCATCAACCCCTTCATCTCCAAATCTCATCAAAACGCATTTCCAGATTTTAAATCAGCGGTGGAAATCGTACTCCCGATTGACCATTTATCTTGTTGTTGTATTTGGAGGCACAAAATTGGAATCTAAGGTCGATTAAATTCAATTTTGAATTTCTCCAATTCGTTGCCCCAAAATTATGAAGCTTGTCATGCATGATCCATCCCTCGTCCAAAAACCACGAGGCTCTGTAGCTGCTGACCGTTGTTGTCAAGTAGTGGGACGACCCATTCCCAATTTTGCACTTACAAGCTTGGTTTTTTTACTCATCAAATTAATTGGCGATCAGGATTAATGCGGAATACTATAGCTACATGTGAAGATTAGAGGTAGAGGGAGAGGTATTGACAAAAAAGATGAAAAGGGTAAATCTTTTTTTTTTTTAGATCAAAGCCCAGTTCAAATGGTCCACGTCAGTCACTTTTATTAGATTTTAGTCTCCCTATGACGTATGGGTGAAATTTGGGAAAAAAAAAAAAAAATTATTTCATTTACTTGGCTGAAATTTGGTATTGCTTTCTTTTGACTAAACTGTCTTCGAATTAACGACAACGGAATTGTTTAGGGGAAAAAGAAAAAAGATCTATGTTCATCCAATGAATCTGCGATTAGAATGAATGTGGAATACTACAAAAGTATGTTGTTAAGTCGTGGAGCATTATTGCGGCTTTGCAAAGTTGGTACGCAAATCAACCTAATTTGTCTCATAAATAAGAAGTCGTAATTAGAATTTTGTATCATCACAAAAAGAGATACGTTAGAGAAGGTGGGGTGTGTAGTTTCTTTGGTGATTTTCTTTTCGTCATAAAAAATTACAGTAGTGACGGTCGACGATGTAGTTCTTTTGTGTCTTTATTGTCTTAATATGATTTTATTGTTGGTATAAAATTAAAATTTCAAATTCTTAATATATTTTTAGTGAATAATGTTATTTGTACGTAAAGAGTTACATAATATTTTGCATACAAATGAGGTGTCAAAAAAGTGTCGGGAAGTTTTTTTTTTTTTTTTTTTTGAATAAATTCTGACCCAATTACATCTCATCATATTATGTACATGTAACACAATCTATTTTTAGTATATGATTTTTATAAAAAAAATCTCTTCCTTTAGATTTCGGGTTGTTTTTAAGTGGAACGCCTTTTATTCCACGCTAATGGCAAATGAAGAAAACAAAACAGAGAGGAATTTGTCTACTCATTTCAGCCACAAGAATGGAACAATACAATGACCCACGTGCTTCACGATTCAAATGAAGGTTTAGATTTAAACGGCGCTTTAATTAATTTTGTAGAATAATTTTGTGACTAGAAAGTTTGACGATGATGTGATTCCTATTACATATTTTAACAGGATCTTGAACGATATGGGTGGAGATATTTATGAATTTATTTCCTCATATGCGAAATATTTCCAAAAAAAAATTTTAAAAATCAATATTCTGAAATAAAATAATGAAATTTAGATGAATTTATCACAATTAAATTAAAAATCAGCAATTAAGAAGGAATGAAAAATACTTTTACATTAAGCCCTCGTTAAATGTTATAATTTTTGAAATAGTGTTTTTTTGGAGAATGTGTGGTTGAAAAATAATGAAAAGTTTATGGTTTATATGTAATAATATTTTGTTGAATAATGTGTGATTAAAAAGAAGATAGAGAAAAAATTAGGATTAATAGCAGAAAAACACGCAGAAACGTTACCATTGGTGATACACCACTACTTATTGAAAATCGCAAAAAACTCTCATATTTGAACATTTTGTGCGATAAATCCCCTACTGTCAAATTTGTCGTTAAAAACAGTAAAAATGACTAAACTAAAAGTAATAATTTCAATTTTAATATCCAAACTTTTTATTCTTTTACAAATTATACCCAATTTGTTTTTATGTACCACCTATAATTCCAAACATATAAAACTTTATTTTCCACCCCACCTCACTTCATCTTCTTCCCCAAAACTTTATTATTTTATTTAATCACTTCCAAAGCTCTCCTAAATCCCCCACCCCAAATTTATCATTTCTTCTTCTCATTCTCAAGATTACACTCTAAACCCTCTTCCCAATTTGGAAAAAGATTACACTAAAATCACCCCTCCCCTGCCCCGCAGCATAGACTTATAGAAGAGAGAATTTTATGACAATTCCTCACGCGTGGCCCGGTTTGGAAAAAGAAACCAAGTCTACTTATGAAGACCCATGTTGCATATAAAATTAAAGATAACCACACTGTAATGGCTTAAAATTTTATGGGGAATTGATCCAACAGCAGCACACTGTACTAAAATAAGAACATTGCCACTTGTACATAATTTGGTGTACATTAAGGTATCAACCCCCTCACACATGAGGGTGGGGCCCACTTGGAGAAAATATTTTTTATTCAAATGGGTCTCACCCTCATGTTAGAGGGTGGATACCTTATTGTACACCAAATTATGTACAAGTAGATAAACTCCTAAAATAAATGTTAATTTTCTTTTTGCATGGTCTGTTCATATATTAGGGCAGAATAAAACAAATAAGAAACAAATATTTAGCTACATTTTGAAGCTCTTCAGCAATGCCATAATATTAGTAGCAACAGATAAAATAGCAA
Source organism: Fraxinus albicans (assembly GCA_903798335.1). Classification (NCBI taxonomy): domain Eukaryota; kingdom Viridiplantae; phylum Streptophyta; class Magnoliopsida; order Lamiales; family Oleaceae; genus Fraxinus; species Fraxinus albicans. The sequence goes on from CAIGRM010186053.1 coordinate 32,076, forward strand.
GTTACAAAAGTGCTATTACATCTCTTAGAAACTCGAAGCCCAGAAATTCCACATTATCTTTAGCAAATTTGTCCTGCATTAGATCTTCCACACTAGGTACTTTATATCTTTTTGGTAAAACCCCAACCAAGTAATCAACTATGAAATGATCAGCTTCATTTTGCAAGAAATACAATTGCTGACAGTGAAGAACGGGAGTGATGATGCAAAATGGGTTATCAAACTGGAGTGATTTTAGTGTAATTATTTTTTCAAATTGGGAAGAGTGTTTTAAAGTGTAATCTTGGAAATGAGAAGAAGAAACGAGGAATTTGGGGAGGGTTTTGGAATGGATTAATAAAATAATGAAGTTTATGGGAAGAAGATGAGGTGAGGTGGGGTGGAAAATAAAGTTTTAAAGGTTTAGGATTGTGGGTGGTACATAAAAATTTTTTGGGTATAATTTTAAAAAGAATAAAAAGTTTAGATACTAAAATTGCAATTATTACTATTTAATTTTGGCATTTTTAATGTTTTTAACGGCAAATTTGACGGTATGGGGTTTTTCACACAAAATGTTTCGAATAGGGAGTTTTCTGCGATTTTCATTAAGTATAAGATATATCGTAAATGGAAACATTTTTAGGAGGATTTTTTGCTATTAATCCAAAAATTTATTATAAATTTAACATGGCGAAACTAGGCTAAGTGCCAAGTATTACAAAGGAAAACTTGTATCCTTAAAAAGTTTTGATAGTAGGGGGTGTTTATATATGTAAAGTAGTTTCTTAACCTGCGAAGTTTCAAGGATCCTTCCTAATTTTTGCTTAGTTGTGTATATAGTCTACCACCATGCGGCACAAAAGTGATTTTAGCAAGTAAACTCCTAAAAAAAACACATACACACCATGAGACCAATTGTCAATTAGCTACTATAAATGACAAAAGAAAAATGGCTTGAAGCCCCAAAAGAAGGAAAGCAAAATAGATAAAATCACGAATAAGAGAGCATCTCTAAGAGACTCTTTTAAAGTGAAATATTCTCTATTTTAAATGGCCAACATTTAAAATTATGTTGTAAAGGACTGTTCAAAATAATATTTGAAAATAGTGAGTTGGTTAGTTCTTCACTCTCTATTTTAAAGAGCCAAAATCGCACTCTATAATTAAATAAATGCAAAATGTTTCAATTTTCGATATTCAATATATTGACCCAATTGAATTATATTTACAAAGAAAATGAAAAAATATAATAATTTCGAGAGAAGTTGGTGCAAATATAAAATAGAAAAAAATAATAAATAATATCGGGAATAGTAAAATTAAGTATTAAAGATGAAGATGTTGGAGTATTTTACAATTTTCTCTCTAAATTAATAGATACTCTCCAAATTGTAATATATATATATATATATATATATATATATATATTACAATTTGGAGGTACTCTTAGTCAGTTAATTACCTCTTGATTTATTTCTAGTTTCCATTTGATGTTTTAGCTTCCATTTTGCAATAAGTTCAAAATCATCTAGATGAGTTTGGGGATAGGTGGATTCAACAATAAAATCCTCTCTAGAAGAGCGACATGAGAGTTATTGTTGGAGTAAATTCGTGCTTCGGAGAGTGTTACCTTCAAATTCAAATAAGCAAGAGAAAAAAAACTTGTTATACACGTCAAAACTTCCCATATTCCTCGTAAAGACTGCAAAAAAATTTGTTAAATTAGATACCCATGGAATCGCTGCCTCGAGCCAATAGTTGGGCGGGTACGAAGAACATGATATCTGCCTCGTTACCCTTCCCATTTAAAGTTCATTTCAAAATATAATTTTTTTATCCCACAAAAAGAAAAAAAGAATCATCCTTTCTAAATGAAACATGAATTGTTTATAACTTGTAAAAATAATGATTTTCATCAATTAAAGACATTAAAAAAATAAAAATAAAAAGGACAATAAACGGGATAAGGGACCCGTCTTGTCCTGCCTTAACCGGGTATGATAGTGAGGTAAGGAGATAAAAATACCTAATGGGATGGGAGGCAAAAATAACTATCCTGATCTCGACCATGATGTTGTCATCCCCAATTCCTCGTGGCAATCACTCTATGCAATTTCAATTTCCCTTATACAATCCTCCCTCATGCTATAAGGTCCCCTTTCCACTCGACCTTGACTACATTTCACTTGATTCACAGGTACTACAACGAAGGGGAGAAGTAGGATGGGGTTGTTGAAGTGTTTTTCTTATTTATTTATATTTTATAGAGTAATGTTGTTCATAATCAACGACTGATGTAGTTATCTTATGTGACAGCAAGTTATTTGAGGCATTAGTTTCCGTAATTGTGCTACCTAAAATAACAAATTAATGTCTCAAATAACTTGTTACCACATGGGATGACTAATGCAGTCACTGGATATGAATAATATTACTTTTATTTATGCATATATTTTTCCATTTGAATTTAAAGAAAAATACTATCTTTTAGAGATAACACGATTAGGAAGTTTCAGTAAAAAGAATAGATCTGTCCTAAAAACTAAAGATTGAATAATTAGATACTAAAAAGAAAAATATCTGGGATGGAAGTAAATAAGCGTCAAGAGTCGGGGGATCAAAAGAAAAATATCTGGGATGGAAGTGAGTTAATTAAATCACTGCCTATTAAACTTTATACATGGTTACTATTTGCTCAATGAAATAAAAAAGGTTACTCAATGCTCACTGAATTATTCATTAGTTTACCCATCAATCACTGAAGCTAATTCCATCTCTACAGCTTACCATTGGATCCGACATAGGTGATGACATCTTCCTCTGCTTGTCTCCTCCTCTTCCTTTGTTTTCTTCCCCGTTTAGACACATCCCAAGTTGGTGGTTTGGCTAGAAAGGCATCAACCGAGGGCCATAACACTATTCCATTGATTGGATAAATGATATTCTCATAACAACTGAGATACGTGCTAACCCTATAGCACTCATGCATGTACCTCCAAGGCTCTCTCCCTTCTATCTAAAATTACAGCAACTGCATGACCACATCGAATCTCTGACAAATCACATCTCCTACAAGCACACATCTCATTACGTAGATCGATAACAAATTCTCCACTTGAACATTTCACATAAGATTGTGCCCAACCGACCAATCCACCTCACATCTATCTGCTAACTCATAACTCTTCACAAGCTTCTGTTGGACTTTAGGATATAAAGGTCCAGTTACCTTTCTCATCTTGTCCCTCTTTGCTTATATCCTATTCATGAAGCTTATGTGCAAGTCAATTAACATTGTCAATATAGATTTTTCCCTTTCTTCCAATACCACATTATTGAAAACTTCACATAGGTTGTTTAAAAGTATGTCACTCTTCACCTTTGTCATAAATTAAGCCTTACTCCATTCACTTGTGTGCCTTTTCTTTAACCAAGAATGTGCTGTTTTGCTCTCTTTTTCAATCTCATCCATCCAAAAATTCCAATCAGCCACTGTCGTCGACTTGGTAGCCTTCCATAAATAGTCTTTCAGAGTCAAACTCTTAAAGTCAGTCCTAAAGAAATTACTATACATATGCCTGACATAAAAACGATGTTCAGCCTCGAGATACAAATCGGCTATAACATTCTGTAGACCGTTTTGTCTATCAGTCATAGAGGTCCAATCATTACTATTCAAGATCTTCAAATCTTCACCCAGGTGTTGTAGAAACCACCTCCAAATAGTAGCATTCTCACTCTCCACTATTGCATATGCTATTGGGTAGATGCAATCATTGGCATCTAATGCCACAGCTACAAGCATCTGACCTCCAAATGTCCCTTTTAAAAAACACTCATCTAATCCCAAAAGTTGCCTACAACCTGACAAGAAGCCTCTTTTGCAAGCTTCTAAACAAATGTATATACCTTGAAACATTAGTTCATGCATGGCAACTAGGGGTGTCCAAAAGTCTCGAACCGAATCGGACTGAATCGAAACCGAACCGAATCGAGCGGTTCTTCATAAATTAAATACCTGAATGGGTACCCGAATCGAGAACCGATGGGTTTTGGGTCGGGTCTCGAGTCTAGACCAATAACCGAAAAATCGAAACTAAATAATTTTTTTTATTTTTTATATTGAATTAATTAGCATAATTTTAATTTTAAAACTCAAATCATTTTTAAAGCCCATTTATCCATTTTAATTTGAAAAATGTTATTAATCCCCAGTGTGGATGAATCCCCAGTCTATGTGGATGTAAATGATTGGTTAAATGATAGGTGAAATTAAATGATTTATTTAATTTCACCTGTCATTTAATACCACATTAACGCCACATAGATTGGGGATGCATCCCCAGTGGGGATGAATAGCATTTCTCTTTTAATTTGAAGCAAATGAATATACTTTATTTAGTGTTGTTGTAATATTAATATCTACTTTTTGGTATTTGTATGCATTGAATTAATCTTATTGGACGGCTAGTTATTTATTTGTTTTTGAATTGGGATACGTTAATTTGTAAAAGTTATGAATGAAATGTCATTAATTGTATTTATGTAGTGTTGTTGTAAATATTAAAAAATTTAATTATGGTACGGAACCGAACGGACCCGAACCGAACGGAAACGAACCCGAACGGTTCCGAATTATATTTGGACCCAACGGTTCCATTTATTAAATACCCGAAAGTTTTGGGTCGGTTCAGGTTTCTTCAAAACCGTACCGAACCGACCCACGGACAGCCCTAATGGCAACTATGCATGCAGACCCAAGATTGGTTCTCAAAATCTCAGCTGCAAAAGACCAAAGCATACCGAACTGATGCTCATCAAATCCTTGTATTAATAACCTAGCATATCTCTAACCCTCGAAGATGTAATTTTATTAATTGTCAACTTCAAATCATCCTATACCGTCTTCATAATAAGTTTAGACTTCCAAACAATCAGGGTCAACTTTGAAAGTGTTTAAATACGTATCTGCTATATACCTTACAGTGCAGTGCTTATTTATTCTGTCCCTTACACATGTATACTCTAAATTTGCTGACTTTATTTGTACGCAACCATTCTTTTTATTCCAAGAAGCCCATATTTTCCACTTGCACCCTAATTTACATATAGCATGAGCTCTAAACTCATCATTCGATCTAAACCTCAAATTACATCTAGTTGCAATCCCATAATTCCTCACAGCTTGCCTAAACTCCTCAATGTTTTTAAATTCCTTTCCAACCTCCAGTTGTGGGTTGAACTTCCCCTTTTCGGGATCATACACAAGGAAGTGATAAATATTTTCTTCACTAGACGAATAATCAGTATGAAGTTCCTTCTCACTTGGGCAATCTAACTCATCAGAACCTTTCTCTTCTTCCCCTCCAACATCAAGTTCAAGTGTAGGGTCTACATGTAATCCACTCTTAATGTGCTTGGATGCATTCTTATCATAGTGGAAATCATCATCGTTAACCTCATTATCGGAATCAATCAACTCACATTCAATCGGAATCTCTTCCTCTTCTTGAACTGTATCGAAAAAAAAACTTCATGAAACTCACATTCAGTTACGTGTTCCATGAGAACTAATGAACTCGGCTAGACAAACTCAAGACATGTCTCCGACATATGTAATATAAAATTGAAGAATTCATCAAAACTATTGTAAATAATTTACTTTGTGGTCCCTCCTCCATGGTCTGCAAAAACGATTCTTCCACTACATTTTTTCCTATTGGGTCCCTCATGTTCCTTACAATGACGACAAGAATAACATTTAAGTTTTGTGGCTAAATGTTTCGTATCTTTTTGGCTATGTTTGAAGTGAAATAAAAATCTAGGGTTCGCGATTTGGGGCTTAACATTGAAGATAGAACATACCAAGGATTGGAATTGGGAAGGAGTGCAATTTGGGGAGGATCGATTTCGGTGGACAGCGATTATCAATTTTGGCAGTCGACGACGATTTCAGTTTCGACTGACTGATTCGATTTTCAATTTGAGTGAAATTGGAGAAACCATTACCGTTTTCACGTTAACCCTCTTTGGCTATTTACAAAAATTAATTCCTGTTTGGCTATTTTTAAATGATGTGTATATTTCGTTTGTTGTATCATCCTCGCTACGCAGACACTTTTGTCCAACTATAGAGACGGAATTAGCTTCAGTGATTGATGGGTAAACTATTGAATAGTTTAGTAAGCATTGAGTAAACCTTTTATATTTTAGTGAGCAAGTAGTGACCGTGTGTAAAGTTTAGTAGGCAATGATTTAATTAACCGTCAAGAGTCGGGGGATCAAAAGAAAAATATCTGGGATGGGTGCAAAAGCCCTTTTTATATAACCTCTGCCCACTTCCCCCATGTAAAATTAACTCAATCCCTTCCCCTCTCCTTCTCCCTCAAGAAATCCATATTCCATACCCAGAATGAAGCAGCAAAAGAACATAAAGCCCGTTTCTGACAAGCCCAACAAAATCAAAATAAACCCTTTTGTGATTCCAGTCCGAGGATCGATCAAGCGCCAAATCTTTGCATGTCTCTTTCGAAAACTGGAGCGTGTTTGTAAAGTTGGTTCCCGTCTGTTTTTTGACCAGGATAAATGCATGTAGCAGGTTTCATAGTTTCCCATCTATATGGTCTCTCTATCCAGTTACGCTGTTCAGTCTATATGTTTGAATAATTTTGTAAAGGCTATTGGCTTATATTGCAGCTGCGGCCTACTTTTTGTTCGTCCCTTCGTTTTCTACAGCTTATATGTTATTGTAATTTATGGTGTGTGATCTGTTGTTTGAAACTCAGATATGGAGACAATCTTTTTTCTTCCTTCCAAAACTGCAAATTTGACAATTTTTAGCGGAGCAAAAGGGATAGCAGAAAGAGCTTTGTCTTCAAACTTGAAACACAAAAAACAGAGTATTAATTATAATCTCAACAAAACCGAAACACCGGTTGGAACGCATTTTCTACAATTTTTCTTCTCTAAGACAATAATATGTACTTGATACAGAACTGTAATGGTAGACAGTAGTAGCAATTTCAATTTAAACGTTCTTAAATGCACTATTTTTTAAAAATAATTTCTCTTAGAGAATTTGAAGATATTTATAAATATAAAATTGAGAGCGACTTGAGATTATAAAAGTGAAGTCCTACCAACTCATTGATACGAGTTCGTGTATCTTTTGGGGGTAAACAACACAATGGTACCTGAACTTTGAACTCTACTTTTTGTAGGCACTCAAACGTTTAATTTTCCCTAGACTACATCTGTACTTTCAAATATGTTTCATACAAGTATCTAAACTTTCAATTTTCCTAATCCGTACCCAAACTTCCAAATACGTTTCACATTCATACCCAAACTTCCAAATATGTAATTAACCGGTTGTTGACAACTAGAAATCCGAGACCATGGTAGAAAAAGTCTTTCTTGTCTCCCACCCTCGTCGAGAATTAAAATAACTCCATAATTGCCCAATTTAGAGCCCGTTGGATTCTCATTATCGTAGAATGAGAATGAAAAATATAGTCGTTATTGAACCCCACACAAGATAGAGAAATTCAAAATTAATGGCTTGATGTGATGGATAACGATCATATTTTTCATTTTTATGGATAAAAATGAGAAACAAACGGGAGCTTAGGATCGTTTGCCAAGCCTTTTGAAAAATCAAAAATTATTTTTCAAATAATTCCCATTGTCGAGTGAGAGTGAAAAAATATAGCCGTTATTGAGCCCCACACAAGAGATAGAAATTCAAAATTGATGGCTTGATGTGATGGATAACGATCATATTTTTCATTTTTATGGATAAAAAATGAGAAACAAATGGGGTGTTTCTTAGTTTTTGTATTATTTTTAACATTTTAATACTATTTAAATTTAATCATAAAAATGAAAATATGATTCTAGATTACCTATAAAATTCGTTTTAAGGCCTTGTTGTCAATAGATATATGGCCACATCTCTATCTATCTATATATTTCCTGCACATTCGGACAAAGACTACCAAGATCAACAGACAAGAAAAGACAGTGACGAACATAGGGCAACTCGGCTAGGCTGTAGCCCAGTCTGTCCCCAACCCACTCCATTTTTTTGGTGTAAAAATTTTAATTTTACATAGTAGCTCGACTTGTAATCTTATCGCATATCCATTATTGAGAAAAGGGGTTAGCAAATGTTGGTATTCCGCCGATCAAATCAACTTCCTGCACAAGTTACACGGGAAATCAAGCGTCGTGGGATAAATAAGCATATAATTGGTTAGAGTTTAAAGAATACTTGCTTTTCTTTTTACTAGAGGACTATTTCTTGTGGAATTAAATTAAGATGTCACAACCCCAATTTCACATGCTGTATTGTCATGGGTTCATAAAGTCCCAATTTGGTCGACGTAAATTTCTTTTAACAGGTCTGTTTCCTCATGCGACTAGGTTTCCTTACGAATATTAATTCCACAATAATTTCCTTTATCCTCAAAGATCACGCATTGACTTTTAAGAATCGATCTGGATCCAAATGTCATGGGAGTCTTCGACCGTCGAACCCTCGATTGCTTATGAGTGTTCGGTTGCTATAGGTTCAATCGGTGGGCGAAACCTATGCTAAAGACTATGAGGGATGATGATATTGTCAAAATAGAAGCCTAGTGGGTCACATACATTTACCTGAGTGATGAAATCTTGGAGATTCTACGCGTCCCACCCTTGAATGTTTATGTGGCCTTCACGAGGTGATTTTATAGATTTTCAGGGTGTAATAATAGTTCCTCAAGTCTGAGTCTAATATTCATATTAAACTTACGATTTTGAACATCTCTAAAAGACTCTCTAAATACAAAATACTCTTTTTTTAGAGAATCAATATTTAAAAATGAATTTTAAGAGACTTTATTTTTAATATGCAATGACTACATTTAATAAGTTACATATTTCAATAATCTACATCTTAAACTATTCAAATCACATTTAAATTGATTGGTCGATTGATATATAACAAATTATATTAAATAAAATATGAAAAGAAATCAATAAATGATTTTTGAGAAAAGTAAAATGAAAACCCAAAACAGAGAACTTGTTAGAGCATTTCCAAGAGAATATTTATTTTTAAACAGCATATTTTGTCATTTGGAGAGCATCTATAAATCTAGAGAATTAAAATTTTAAAATACTCTAATAAGCTCTTTATATTTAAAATGCTTATTATTTTTCTCTATCATTTATTTTAACTAGTTTTTCTCTAATTATTTTATTATTTTTTCTACATTAAAATTTGGAACACTTTGAATGCATTTAATTATAAAGAGTGAGTTTGGCTCTTCAAATCCACTCTCTAAATTAAAATGTTAATTTAAAGAGTCAATTAGAATATGAATTCAAGGGTTGACTCTTTAAAATAGATATCATCTCATATTTAAAGAGTCTCTTGAAGATGCTCTTATAGTGTATAAAAAATTTGACTCTCTCAATTTAAAAATACTCTCTATAATATATAAGATACTCTTTATAAATAAATAATCTCTTGAAAATGTTCTTATTGGTTAAAATTTTCTTTGAGATGAAGAAAGCCTTAATTCTACATGAAGTGGACATGCTCCACATGCATTTTGTATTCTGTGAAGACAAACTTCTCATACTATACATTTGTTAGCATCAAGGCCTCAACATTGTGAGGCTCTATGTGCCAAAGTTTGATAATAGTCATAAGCCTAAGCATAAGCCTAATTCAGTCATGCTACAGTTACACTATTCCTTACACATTTTTTTACACTCTTCCACGTGACAACATTTGTACTCTTGATTTTGAACTCATTCATCACGTTACTGTACAAATTTCCTCCACATAGGAGGGAATGTCAACTAAATTGTTGTGCAAAATGTACATATAGCATTATTCTATAAGGCGATCCCTTGCCTCTTCATTTTACTTTGGCTAAATGTTAATCTTCAAACTGTTTCTTTCTTTGACAATTTCTAGTACAAGTTTTTCGACAAGGGTAATAACCAAGTTCCAGAACCTTCTTTGCTTAGGTAATATTTTGAGTTTTCAGTTGCAAAGATTCTCCTTTCCATTTTTGTTTAGTTTCTATGTTTTCCACACCATTCTCCAATGTCAAGTTCACTGTGTAAAAAAATAATTTTTTTATGTCAAGTTGTTCAAGTTCCTAATCAAAATATGCAACTAATGCAAATATAAATCCAACGATAGTGAATTTAACAACTAGAGAAAAGATCGCATTATAATATATCATTCTTTTATGTTCAATCTTAAGCTATTAATCTAACTTTAAGTTTTAAAGGTTCAATCTTGACCTTAAAACCCACTTACAATTAACTATTGATTTATTTTTATGTCTAAATACTAACTCCCAGATTTGATTCTTAAATAGGAAACCCATCTCTTTATTTTTACTTTCATGCACTTCACTGATTGTTCACTCTTTACAACATCCTCATATATATTTGGCTCTTTATCAACTAACTCTTGTAACTAGCATAGGCAAAAGCAAAGGCAAACTCAAATTCATACCTAAACCTTTGGGGTTACCTATGTTGTCTCGTCTCGCTATCTCTAGCTAACCAATAATTTACTAAGTGTCCGTTTGACAAGCAAATATGAAAAGGAATTCTAATTTCATGTTAGTTGGAAAATAAAAACTTATCAAACTCATAGGAATTCGTTTTCCATAAAAACAAAGAAAATGCAGTTTAAAATGATTATACATTAGAATTCGGTTTCTATTTTCACGTTGCAATCAAATGGCCAAAATTGAATTCGTTTTCCTCGAATATGACATTTTTCATGTAAAATGTGGCAATCAAACCGGGCCTAAAGAATCTTGATGAATTTGGGGTTCTTCTACCACTATTTCACCCCTATTTTCTACTTCAAGTTGTAGAATTTGAGTATCCCCATCATTAGAGGTGATAGGAACATGTGTACTATCTGACTCCAACTGCAGCTATATCTATCATTACCTTATTGATTTTCACACAATTGACCATAACCAGACCCTAAAAAAGGCATTTTGAACTCATTATATGGACACCTCACTCACAACGATCTTACCTCCATTTTGACTTCTATCTCACAATCTACACCCTTGTTATGTTCTTGCAATCAAGTATGATTTCTTGTGATTTTGTAATGTTAGGCTAATGTTTTAATTTATAAGACATTGATAAATCTTTATTATGATATTTTAATATAAATTCGATAATTTGACACTCAATATGTGTTTAATCTTAGATAATTGTTATAGAATCTAACCCCCGTTTGGCCCCCATTATTTGTAATTTTAATGGTTGGAATAATATTTTTTTGAAAAATGTGTAGTCTAAAAAGAAGAAAGAAATTTTGGGATTATGTGTAATATTATTTTAGTAGAGAATGTGTGGTTGATAAAAAAAAAAGAGAAAAATAAATTATAATTTTAATGGTGGCCAAGCGAGGTTTTAACGACTTTTCAGTTGCTTGATAACTAATTGGATTGATTGTGAATTTTGTTTATTTTCATAAAAACAATAGGATAGAAAGCAATTTTCAATAACCACTGTAAAATTCGATAGGTGACGAGATATACCGCTATACTTTGCATAATTTATACAGATGTTTTAGCATTTTTAATACATGCTTTCACGTTTTCATCATTTGTATAGGTATAAGGTCATATAAGAGGGTAAATTTAATAAACATAGATAGATGCTTTTAATTAACTTAAGAACAATTATCAACAAGAATGTGCACATATTGTCATGTTATAATTCCATTGAAACAGATTAATAAGGAAGATTTGAGGTATTAGTATCCTTATCATTTAAATTTACAAAAGCTCATAATTTGATCGCTAAAATTATTAATTTAATTAGTTAATTAGTATAAATTTTCCAAACGAGTTTTGCTATTTGACTAAAGTTAACATTAACTGACATTAGATTAAGTATCTAGTCCTCGCGAGAACGATTCTTTATTCATCACTTTATTACTTGTTCATGATATCGTGCGCTTGCGAGAAATCAAACGATTGGTATATCACCACTTACATAATCATTTACAGATATATGGGATATCAAAAGAAAGTGGAGTAATTTTTTTTTTTTTTTATTTGGTTAATGAGATTTTGACCAAACAAATCTTGTCACATTTTGTAAGTTGTGATGTACATGTATCACAATTTTTTTTATTTGGTTGATGAGATTTTGACCTCAAGGTTGTGCTACAATTTACAAATTTATTTAGCAACTATGACGAATAATGATTGAGTCAAAATTTCAACAATCAACTAAAAAATTAAAATTCTCCCACTTTCTTTTGTCACCTCATCAATATTGATGTAAAATAAGTTTGTAAATAGTGATGGAGCAATCATTTTCTTTGGCCCAATCAAATGATTCAAATCTCACTACATCATTTATTGATAAATAAATTTATAAGTTGTCATGCAGTACACCCAATTGAATTAATATAAAGATGAAATTATTTTCTCTTAACAGTTCCCACAGCATTCCTCTTTCTTAATGAAAGGGAAATGTGCACCTGTGGTCCCTAAGATTTCACGCCAATTGCACTTGGGGTTCCCATTTTTACTTTTCAACAATCACAACCCCAAACTTGCATAATTAAATAGTTCCCTTCCATTAGCTTTATCAATAATGCTAAATATACACTACTTCCTTTACATTCTTGTTGACATTGCCTTTGTTTTTTGAAAATTTTGGGCGCAAAAACTGCTTTTGCTTTTAAATTGTCCAATAGTATTTTGCTATGTACATCTGTGATACAAAGTAAAAAATGATGTACATGTAACATGATTGTAATTTAATTACTGTCCAAAATTCCCACTTATCACTACCGTTTCTCGTATCCGTGCAGCTAAAAACGTTACCAATATCTGAGATATGACCACACCAATCACATTTAAGGTACATTAGAGTCAAAGAGTAACCGAACTTGCGAATAAAATCTTCAAAAGACAACAAAATTGTGTTCCCTCTGCCCTCACTACGGGTACGGGCCCAACCAGGAGAAAATATTTAGTGGTTTACAAATCTTGATAAAAATCTATTTCAAAGTCTATGAAAAAAATTTATATCAAAGTCAATAATTATTTTTATCCACATATTTTATAAGATCTACAATTTTTCTACCACATATTTAATCAACCGTTATCAAAATGTACTAAAAATCTAACTAGAAATCGGTTGTTGACAACTAGAAATCGTAACAGGAACCGAGACCAGGGGAGGACCCAGCACCTGGCGAGTCCCCGCGGCCGCCCGTGCTGGATCCCCCGGGAGCTTCAATTGTCGCCGGGACCGCCGGGTAACTGGTGGCGTTAGCCTGTTGCAGAGAAGGAAAGAAGTGAATGTGGAGGAAGAAGATTTCAAATTTGAGTTTGGACTGTTATTTTTTTTTTCCAGTTGTGGCCCTCTGAGAGTTGAGCTTTTTTTAAATATTAGGCCCAATATAATTTATATAAGGGAAAATTAGGCTCCCTACGCTAAAAAGTGAACAAATTAGATTAATACACTTAAACTAATTAAAACCTCTAATGACCGTAATAATTACGGTCTAAAATCTCCCAAAACCCCCCAAAACTAGCAATGGCACCGAAGGCAGAGAAGAAGCCGGCCGAGAACAAGCCAGCCGCCGAGAAGGCTCCGGCGGAGAAGAAGCCAAAGGTAGGGAAAGAGCTTCCGAAGGAAGGCGACGCCGCCACTGGAGAAACGAAAAAGAAGCGCGCGAAGAAGAGTGTGGAAACTTACAAGATCTACATCTTCAAGATGCAGAAGCAGGTTCATCCTGACTCCGAATCCGGCGTACTTTTGTCTGGTAAATAGAAATATTGACCGGCTGAAAATACATCCCTGCTCTTCAGCCCCATTTTCGGACCGGAAGCCCACTGTTGCAAACAAAATTGACCGTGCCCCTGGTGGGTATGATGTAACGAACAGTTGCTGGTCCGACTTCCACTCAGGTCTCAGAGTACAGCAAGTCTGCACAGTAGAAATATTTCTATTCTTGTTAGTTCATTGTTTGTGAAATCTTTTGGTATATTAATAGCTGTTTTTGGATGGTTCCGTTAGTCTTACTGTTTTTTTTATGGCAAAGATTGTTGCATGACACTATTGGGAAATACCATTCTATCAATGGAAAATTTGTTGGATCGATTGACCTACGATTCTTGCAGATTTTATCCTCTTTAAGGAAGCATTTAAATTAAGTGGATTCAAGAAAATCCTGGTAAAACAAGGCTGTATATGTGCATTGGCAAAATTGCCAAAATAGGATACAGTTGGAAGAGGTAGGAAATGCCTCTTTATGAATTTGCTGGTTGAATTGGTCAGAAATGTGTAGAATTCCTATGGAATCTGTGGATGAAACTGTGTACATTATGTCCTTCATATTGTTTGAAAGTTGCTGTTTTAGCTATCATATAGGGGCTAAACTTGGTTAACTGGTGGACAAGATCTATAGTTTTATGGTGGTTATAATGCAGGGCA
>CAIGRM010186071.1:0-15718 GCA_903798335.1 Fraxinus albicans
TGACCATTTGTAAAATTAACCCGTATTTCAATAATAAAGCAGTTTTCATTTCATAGTTCATATTAAAGACAATTTAAATTTATCTGATATTTTTTTCTTAATATATGAAAACGCATAAATTGAGAAATCGAATTTCTACAAGTTTGATGCATAAAAAACAAATTAAATTTATTTGATTATGTTTCTACTACATGGACTATTTTTTATTTTGTAATTTTATAAATTTTGATAAGTGTTAATTTTTTAATTATAAATAATTATAGTAAAGACAATGTTTTAGAAAAAAAAATATTTGATAATATTATTTATTATTATCAAAGTAAAAATAAAATTTAATAATACCTCTAGTGATAATAATAATATAAAAGACTATACAGTTTCATACTTTACACCGTACACTTGCGGGATTATATTGCAACAAGTTTTTGGTTTCGTTGTCTGGGATTGATTGATTTTAGTAATTCTAGATTTATTTTGGTTTTTCTTTTTTAATAATTCAGTATTTCTTTTCTTATTTTCATGTAATTTGCATTCAGTGTATGCAAAATTTTGAAGATCTCAACCTTTTGCAATTTCAACACGAGATTGAAGAAGAGAACAAAGAGCAGCGCAACAATGAGAATAGCATATCACTATGGCAAAAGTAGATTTTATGACTCCACCTATTGTCAAAAGCCAATCCAGCAAGCATTTGAAATTTGTTTGTTTCGAAGAAGCGATCAAGATGAGACTATTTCCTCACTTTCTGAGAGAGGGGACATCCTGCAGGCAACATCACTATTTTGATTGATCTAATCCAGTAATTGATTAATAAATACATCCCTCCTGCCAATGCTGCGAAATTGAATCATGAAATCTCCATATTAATAGAAAATTTTCATGACACAATGGAGAGATTCAAGGATTTGCTTAGGAAGTGCCTAAATCATGACATCAGGAAAAGTACGTAGGTCCAGTATATCTACGTCGGAATACTTTTTTAAAGTCGTTCTTCAGTTGATTCATCCTGTAATGGATCAATAAAAAAGAGACAATCAAGGAAGCTGTTGAATTGTTTGAAAAAATGGCTGAGACCAGTGCTAGCTGGCCATCTGACAGAGTGACGCTGAAGACGACTTCAAGACTTCTAGCGGTTGATATTATATCAGCAGTATCTGCACAAATGGCTTCTATAGAGAAGAAGAAGAAGAACTTATAAAGAATACTCAATCGGTCCATGTAGTATAGACACCTAATCCCATATGTGATGGTTGTGGGAAAAATCACAGAATGTCCTTGCTCAGTAGTTCAGCAGCACTAATGAACACGCTTGCTATAGTAGAATTATTCACATCAACAGAATAATCCATACTTCAAAATGTAATCCAAGTTGGAAGACTCATTCGATTTTTCTTGGAGTAATAATCAAAATCAGCAGAATGCACCAAGGCAATAGTCGGATTTTCAAGGATAAGAGAAGAAAGCAGGATAGGAAGAAACAATAGCTCACTTGGAAATTAGCAATCTCAATACATGGAAAATAATGATGCTGTGCAAAGCCATACTGCAAGTCTAGTAAATTTGAAGAATCAAATAGGCCAGAAAGCCAAAGTTACTTTTAGAAAGATCGCAAGGTACCCTGGCTAGCAACATTGAGGTGAATCCAAAGGAACAAGTCAAGGAAATAACTACCAAAAGCAAACTTCAGCTACCTGAAATCCAAGTAAAGAGACATGTTGCTGTCAATGACAAGGTACTTCCACTGGCAATGAGAAATTGGAATGGTTTGAACAAATTCAAGAAAAGAATTCAGACACTCCATGGGTTAAGTTAACTGTTCATGTCAAAGCGTATACCATTTCTGAAAGAGATTACAAAAACACAAGTTAGATAATCCAATCACAAAATTCTTAGAATTCTTTAAGAAGTAGCATATTAGTATCCCATTTGTCGATGCCTTAGAACAAATGCCTAGCTACACAAAATTTATGAAAGAGATTCTATTCAACAAGCGGAAGCTAGAAGAGCAGGAGACAATGTCTGCTGAGGAATACAGTGCTATCTTGCATAATAAGTTGCCTTCTAAGCTGAAAGATCAGAGTTACACAATTCCTTGCATTATTGATGATATTTATTTTGACAAAGCATTATATGACTTAGGTGCAAGCATTAACTTGATGTCATTCTATGTTTACACGAAACTAGTCTAGGGAGGCAAAAGCAACTACAGTACATTTATAGTTAGTTGGCTGATCAATAATACATCCTAACAAAAGAGAAGAGCATTTTATGTTGGTTAACAAGGAATTCGTATTGATTGAATTGAGATTGTACATGATATTTACTCCTAATTTATACACAAAAGTTAAGCCAAAAACAAAACTGTACAGAACATTGAAAAACAAAACAATACATACCAGCTATATGGTTCTCTGTAGTCACCATCATAGACTTCAAATCTAGCAAGCTGCACTATTATCTTTATACATCAGAGCCTTGTTTTTCCATATAAAACCAAGTCAAACTGATATATGGGAACCACAACGTGTAGCTCTACCTCAGAAATCTGTACAACCAGATTTTCTTCCGTGTTTTCTCAATACTCCCCCTCAAGATGGAGAAGCTACAGAGTGGACTCCCATCTTGTTCAGCAAATAATGAAACTGTCTAGATCAGATTGCCTTGGTTAAAATATCAGCAACTAGTAAATTTGTAGAAATGTGAAATGGTTTTAATAAACATTCTTGGATCCTTTCTCGAATAATGTGATAGTCGATTTCAATGTGTTTTGTTCTTTCATGATAAACAGGATTGGATACGATGTAAATGTCGGCTTGATTATCGGAAAATAACTGAACAGGTTGGTTGAGAGTTATACCAAAGTCTTGTAAGAGGCTTCGAAAGTAAACCAATTTACATGTGGTAGAGGCCATTGAGCGATATTAAGCTTCTACTGATGATCGGGATACCGTTCTTTGTTTCTTTGACTTCCAAGAGACCAATGCATCTCCCAAAAAAATGCAAAGGCCAGCGATTGATTCCTTGTCTCCGAGCATGCTCCCTAATCGGCATCACGGAATACTGCCAACTGCAGCGGCTTGTTGGCTGGATAAAATAAACTCTGTGATAAAAATCTTTTGATTTATCTCACAACTCTGAGAGCTGTTTTCCAGTGGGCCATTTTCCATTGGCTTAGAAACTAACTCAAAACTTACACAGAATAAGAGATATCTGGACGTGTGATTGTTAAGTATAACAAACGATCAATTAATCTTCTATACTCTTTTGGATTAGCGAGTTTGGGTCCTTCCTCCTTATTAAGCTTCAAATTTTGTTCCATTGAAAATTGAAAAGATTTGGCTCTAATTAACCCACAATCTTGTAAGATTTCCAATGCATATTTTTCTTTGGCATATGGAAATCCCTTTGGAACAGAGGGCTATCTATATCCCCCAAAAAATTTCAACTTTCCAAGGTCTTTTAATTTGAAATGTTTGCCTAGATACTCTTTCAAGTTTTGAATTTTGGTCTCATTGTCTCCCCTTATTACCATATCATCAACATAAACAAGCATGGTGTGAAAGAGGTGTTCGTCTTTTTGAAGAACAATGAGTAGTCCGCTTTGGATTGTGTGAACCCAATTTTGGTGATGACCGAAGTTAACTTGTGATTCCATTGCCTTGAAGCTTGTTTCAAGCCATAGAAGGACTTTTTTTAGCTTGCATACATGATTCTCCCCCTATCTACCATATCCCGATGGTAATGACATGTAAACTTCCTCTTCTAAGTCACCATAGATGAAGGCATTATTGACATCAAGATGGTAGAGGGTCCAATTTTTGGATGCTACAACGGCCAATAGGCAACAGACTGTGGGCATTTTTGCAACATGGGAAAAAGTCTCGAAGTAATCCTCCCCCTTCTTCTTTGTATATCCCTTGGCTACAAGGTGTGCCTTGTGTCTCTTAATGGTACCATCTGCCTTGTATTTCATTCTAAACACCCATTTACATCCCATGATCTTTTTGCCTCTCGATGGTATGGTCAATTCCCGAGTGTTGTTTGCTCCAAGAGCTATTAGTTCAGTTTGCATAACTGTTCTCCAGTGAGGCCACTGGTTGGCAGTGGGAAAAGAAGTGGGTTCGGGCTCTATGGTGATGGCTAAGCTGAAACTATGATGAGCAGGGGACATGTTATCATAATTTAGAATAGAGAAAATGGAACACAATTTACCTTCATCCATTTGTTGTGCAGTAGAAGAACCATGTGGTTTTGCTAGAGAAGTCACAAGTCGACAATGGAAATCTTGAAGATAGCCAGGTTGCTATCTCTGTCTAGTGGATCTTCTCAGCTCAGGGACATTGTATGCTGGTGCTGGGAAATTTATCTCAAGCCGTGGTGTGTCACTTTGGTTGTATTGCTATGTGGGTGGGTTAATTGCAGGGTGGTGTCACTGCTAGTATGAGCAGGTACTGCTGGTATTGGATCAGAATATTCTGATATAGGATTGGGTATTATGGGCAGGACATCAAGTCTTAAAAGAGGAGGTGTTTATAATAGTGGTGGTAGCTGGTGAAAAGGGAAGGTATTTTCATAGAAAACTACATCATGGCTAATAAAGGTTTCTTGAATCTTTAAGTCAAAGAGTTTGTAATCTTTAATGCCATTCGGGTATCCCATGAATAAACACCTACGATCTCTTGGATCAAACTTGGATCGGTGGGGATTGAGATTTGACGCATAGCACAGACATCCTAGTCTTTAGGTGAGAATATGAAGGAATTTTGTAAAAATGATTTGATATGGGGATCGATTTTGGAGATTCAGAGAAGGGATTCTATTTATTAAATATGCTGCCGTGACACACATTCTCCCTGGAATTTTAAGGACAAATTGGCTTGATATCTAAGAGCTCTTGCTGCATTTAGCAAGTGTAAATGTTTCATCTCAACAATGGAGTTTTGTTGAGGAGTATAGATGCAAATTTGTTGGTGAATTACCCTCTTTGAAGCAAAGAATTCTGTCGTTTGAAATTCTTTTCCTTGATCGGATCTTATTCCTTTAATCTTACATTGAAATTGATTTTCAACAAAATTAAAAAAACTCTCTATGATTTGCCTTTTTTGGCTTTTAATACATATGAGGTAAGTCCATGTCATTCGACTATGGTCATCAATAATTGTAAGAAAGTAGTGGACACCATTGAGTGAACTAACAAAGAAAGGACCCTAAATATCCATGTGTATTAGATCAAAAGTTGCATCAACAAATTTTTGACTCTTTGTAAAAGGCAAACGAGTTTGTTTTGCCATATGACAAGTTTCACATTGATGCTTGACAACAAAAGGAGGAATATTGGGCTCTATGCTATGTAACAAATTGAGGCATTGATCAGATGAGTGTCCTAATCGTAAATGCCACAATTATGGTGTCAAAACAGATGAAGAGTTGGCCATAGGTTGGTTTGATGGTAGCTTGTCCCTGAGCTGGTTTTTCTTTAAGAAATAAAGCCCTTATTTTTCTCTAGCAATTCCAATCGTCCTCCAACTGTTTTTTGAATGAATCGTTTTATTCCAAGGAGTTTATTTTATTCCAATAGTTTATATTCCACCAATGTACGATGGACTTGATAAGCTTAAGAAATAGCACATGATGTACCTGATTCTGGATACTGATATACCTGCTTCTAGAGCATTAGCACCTGATTCTTGGTGCTGATCCACCTGAATTCTGGTGCTGGTGCATCAGTTCCTCAAGTTGGTGCATCATATTGAATGAATATTTTAAGAATGAATGGTTTTTGGATGAATTTTTTTTCAATGAATGGTTATTCGAAGTACATACATTATATCATAATATAAATAAAAATGAATGAAAAAAGAAAAGAAAAGAGGTGCAATGGAAGCTCATCCATTCAAGATGAAGCAGAAAATGTAGATGAGCATCCTCTAGTTAGGCATGGGAGGATACATACTTCTTCAGGTTTTGTTGACACTACTACCCAAAATATCGAAGAAGTTGATGTTAACCCACCATCAAGTCCTAGGCAACGTGATAGCCTTCATCATTTGCAGCACAATGGAAGTGACTTCCCCTCTGATGAAGTAACATTTTTTCTTGACATTTATGTATGTTAACTTTAAATGATCTTCTAGAAACTAAAATTGATCGTTTTATGCATTTAAAATACTGATAAAATATGCTTCCTATGTACCTTTGTTTAAAGTGGGGTGGCATCTCATCCGAGGAACATGATGAAACAGTAATGCTTAAGGCTGCAATGTTTGGTGGCATTCCTGAAAGAAGCGGATATCATATCCCTTATGCACCTCATCAACTCCTGCAGAATGGTTTAGATAGACCTATGGATCCTTACCCGAGGCATATGCCTCGTCCTGCAGAGCATTCTCTTACAGCTCAACGATTGATACGGGAACATCAGGTTTGAATTATGTGCTTGTAGTAGAAATATATCAGTTTGTCCTTGATTTTAATCTATGATTCCATGCAGGATGATGAGTTTCTTACTTCATCACAAGCTGATAAAGAGAAGGAATTGAAGGCACAGGAAGTAGCTGAAGCTGTTCTTGCAGAAGAGAGGTGCAAGGAGGAGGAATTGCAAAGAAACTCTCCGTGCAGCATCCGCCAATTTTTTTTTTCTTTTTTTCATTCATTTTTATTTATATTATTATATACTAATAAGTTGACAAGATGTTAGTTCCTCAAGGTGATAATGAAAACTTCAATTTTGTGGCTTCATAAAGGCATGATTAGGGGTTCTGGTTTAGGGATTTTGATTTGGGTTAATAATATGAAGGCGTGTTTGTTTGGTTCTTTTTGGTGACTTGAACATAATTAATGCCATCAATACACCACGTCGAATTTCTGTTATCCACGTGTAATTTTCCGTCTATGTTAAGAGACGAGTGTTAAAAGAGTGGTGGATGGGTAACCATATGAAAAGATGGGTGAGTAGTGTTGAATAACTCTTTAAAATTTAGTGAATAAGTAGTAACAATTTTAAAGTTAAATGATGATTGATTAAATTTACTCATTTTGAGGCAAACTTCATTTTTAGTCAATATGGTGATTGTAAGTTCGTTCATTTCACTTAAAGCACTACGTTACAAGCCGTTCGTAAAACTAAATGTTGCACCTATATGGCCGATTAAATATGTGACATTTCCAATCTTGGCGTTAAATTGTTGAATTGGCTGGCACTGTGCAAATGACGAGGTAAAAGAAAAGAAGAAAGACGTCAACCCTACCAAAAATGGCATCTCACCAGAGTCAATCCTCCAAAATAAAAACCGATCCGACTTAATGAAATTAAGTTTTGCTCCTAACTTGGCTTGGTTTCTAGAAATTTAAAGTGAAATATGTTTAGCATGTGACAATTATACAAGAATTTGGATGGTTTGTGTCATTGAAGACAGATTGTGTGCAACTATAGTGAAAAGATACGGACCAACTTGCTTTTTTATAAAGGTTGAGATTGTTACTTGCAATATATTGTAGACCTATGCTGTGAATGATACAAAAAAAAAAAAAAAACCATCATTTTCTAGAAAGCTAGTCTTTTCCTATCTGGTCAAGGGAGTCCACTCTCTTCCGTATCAAGCCTAACCTACTTTCGTAAAGTCAACAAAATGAAAATAAAAAAGAAAGTAGAGGCAGATCGTGCAAAGATCCTAGCAGCGTATATTTTGATTCAGGTGCGAAAACTGCTTCTTATCTATGTAGGATATTCGTAAACAAGCCCAAAACTACAAAAGTAAAAATTTTCAGATTACCCAATTCTCTTAAACTGGATATGAAGTAAAGATATGCATTTCACTCATGGAAAGCTTAATTTATTGTCTTCGAGCAGTATTATGAACAAAAATGCCAAAAACTATATCCTAACATCAGCAAATTGAAGATAAATACTCAGTATAGGGAATTCTTCTTCTGACAAATACGCCTCCGTTGCTCAACATGTCAACACCATCATCGGCACAAAACTACTGGTCCAACTCCTTGCGCTGCCAATAACCAAAAAAGCACTAAGGAAGCCTGAGACACATGAGTCGATCTCTAGAGAAAACGTTGAGTTGAGCTCTTAGACGACAAAACACACCAAAAAACAAGTGGCAGTTCCCTCGTGTTTACAATTTCTTAATAGCACTGTGCATGATAGAACTAGAAATTATTTGCATGAAAGCCAGGACAATCTTGGCAATGGCTCTAGTGCAGCGGGGATAAACTGGAAAGGGCCTCAAGAGTTGAGCGAGGAGAATGAAGGGGGGCATTGGCAAAGTTGAACCTTTTGTGATGGCTTCTTTGGCCAATCTCACTGGAGAAAGAATCGAACATGAAGCTGAAGCCGCGGAAATGCAAGTCGAATACTAGATTTCAAAATTCATTTGTGCATATGTGGTCCATTTGCAGACACAGAATGGGAGAGAAAGCAGAATGCAACTCCTACTTGATAGCTAGTTTCCCCTTCAAGATCTGTGTGTCGGAAGATACTGGCACTTGTTCAAATTTATAACTCGGCTGGCCTCTTTGGCATTGTACATTGCCCTGTTGAAAATCATGCTTACTATTTGTATAAATAATGACTATATATGAAGAGAAAAGTTAAGGTAATGTGTAAATGTAATTTACTGTCAATCTTGTTTCATCGCAGGACAAAGCATCTGGCTGATGTGAGTATTTCACGAATGGATGTTCAAGTAACATTCTTGCTGTTGGCCTGTCGGTTGGCTTTCTGCGAAAGCAGCAATGCAAGAACTCCTTGCCATCAGCTGACATCGTTTCAGGTATAGGTGGAGTATCTTTAAGAACCTTGAATAACGCCGCAGCCTGAAATACGTATTTTGGTTAAAAAAAAAAAATCCACAAATATGCCCAACTAAACGAACAAAATGAAGTGGAGGAATAAGTCATAGCACAAATTAAATTTCCATGCTGAATTCAAAAGATTTTTCAATAACTAAAATTAAAAGTAGATTGGTATAGGGAAAAAAGCTAACTTTAAGAAACTGTAACAGAAGTGACACAACTTCTTCTATCATATCGATACGTATAGTAGCAAAGCCATTTTCTACAACAACTTCTATCATATGATTCATCAAGTTCAACTAAACTCAGACAAGACACTCACAAGATGCATACAATTTTGGGTAATATAGTGTCGAGAGCTCAGAAAGGTAAATCTGAAAATGTTAAGAGAAAGGTGACATGTTCATGCTCATTGAAAGGAAAGAAAAAGATGAGGAAACTTGCTGACACTCGCATGTTACTAGTATTTTGAGATCCTTGACTAGGAAATGATCCATTCAAGATGAAGTGCATTCAAGCTTTGGGTAACTGAAAATGTATATATGTTGAATTGAAAGATAAAAACTTATCTGGAGTAATTAAATTACTGAGCATCATTAGATAAGTCCAGTAGATTCATAAAGTAATCAATCAAATTAGGATCAACTAATGATTCAGTTTGTTAAAGATTGGCTTGCAATGAAACAAGTTTGAACTTGGGACATCCAATGAGCATGTGGACCTACATCAGTGCTTACCCCTTCATATTCACTCCAAGGAGGCTTTCCATTGAACATTTCGATTATAGTACAGCCTAGACTCCATATATCAACTGCTAAAGCAAGATCAGAACTAGCATCTACCTGCATCACAGACTGCAAGAGCTGAAAGAAAAATGAAATCTATATATCAGTATGGTTAGCTAATGGTTAATAGGATAAATACCTTAGCTTGCAATAAATATTTACCTCAGGAGCCATCCAATACGGACTCCCCTTTAATGAAAGATTAGCTGCGTATCCAGTCAGCTGCAAATCAAGATGAAAAACTCAACTTCAAAAATGTTAAGAGTAGAAGTTGTGCAGTAATTATGACCAACCATGAAATAACAGAGCAGCACTGATCATGTAGAATACGCATTCAGATATTTGGTCGGTGTGTTTGTTTTCAACGCTATAAAAAAAAAATAAGAAATTTCCCCACTCATTCTCACATATTTTTAAACTGTAAATGAGTGGGTTGATTAAGCAGAGAAGCAACTGCCAGGTCATAGAATAACAAGCTTTTCTCATTTTGGGTTGGCTCCTGCACCAAAAACTTCTTGTTTATAATAAAGGGACAATAGTTCACCTAAATTAACATCAATCCCCATCTTGCCGACTCTTTAATCATTGTAAAAAATGTAGAAGCTAAGACCCAATCAAAATGAAGTCAAGAAAATAATGGTTCTCTTTTGCAGAGACCAACTTATATACTTTGCATTTTGTTGACAGATATTTAGGGCTCGTTTGATTCTCATTTTTCATCCATAAAAATGAAAAATATCCATCACATCAAGCCATTAATTTTGAATTTCTATCTCTTGTGTGGGGCCCAATAACGGCTATACTTTTCATTCTCATTCTAGAATAATGAGAATCAAACGGGGTGATAATCAGATTTAGTGCTTCCATGATTTGGTAGAGAGAGAGAGAGAGAGAGAGAGAGAGAGATCCCAAATGAATATAATTAGCAGACAGTCTTAATATTGGATTTCACTAATACAACATAAACTACTTCTATTATAACCAAAAACCAATTTCAAAAACAAGTTCCACTATAGAGTACCCATTACCTCATCAGATAAACTGGTGATCAACAATTAGTTATAGCAGATACAGGTCTTCTTTTATGTTATAACAGTTATAGCAGATACATCATAGTTCATTTTTTTCGTCAAAAATACTGAATTTGGAGAAATCAGAAGTTACATGTTTTGCCATCCCAAAGTCGGCAAGCTTGACGACTCCATTTGCATCAACAAGCAAATTAGCACCTTTGATGTCCCTATAAAATTCAATGATCACCACACCTGGTCAGAACAGAAATGATCTTCCATGTAAACTTCTAGATAATAAAATAATCCACCCTCAAGTTAAAAAAGATAATCCTCCCATCCATCCATGGTCCATTGGAAGATTTAAAATATGATTAGTTGACAAACTTTTGACTCAATGATCTTCCCTTTAGGATTCCTTACATTATATAGAAAGAGTATTATCTTATATAACTATGATATCAATCTAAATATAATAGATGTAATCAACTCAAATATGGTAAATACAATTATATACAAAATTATGTTACATCATAATCTTCGTGATCTTCATCAATCTCCATAATTTCTGTCAATGTCATTGACATCCCCTCAAATTGACGGTGGATGATCAACAAGCATAAATTTGTGACAAGTAACTAGTGTCACTAACAAAAGAACTCAAAGGCCCAACTCCAAAAATAAGTCAATAATCCGCAGAATTATGGTAATTATGTAGTCCAAGTAATGCAGCCTAATGTTCAGGCCAAATCACGAAGCTCCCAGATTCTAAATAAAGCAGTCTAAAAATACTGCGGCCCAATGATTAGTCCAAACAGCCCAATTAAGAACAAATATTGCAGCCCAATACACTAAGCTAGCCTAAAATAATGAAGCCCAATTAAAAAAAAAAAACTGCGGCCAAATACACTTTCATGCCAAGATGATACTCCTGATCAGCAGGAAGAAATCACCCCCTATCCAAATTCCATGCCTAGCTCCAGTTGATTTTCAAGAAATCGAACGGCCATGTGTCTGCTGCAGTACGATATCTAGGATGCAGTTTCCTCACCACTAATGCTACTCAAACAGGGCTATTCACAGGGAAATTAAACAGGTGCTGAGGTGGATGCACCTCAGCCCTTGATTTTAATTGTTGCAATTCAAATCAAGCTGAGGTGCATCCACCTCAACCCCTGTTTAAAGCCTTATCAATAGCCCCTGTTTGAGTAGCAGAGCTCGTTTGCTCACATTCGATGTAGGCTTACCTGGCCATAGTAGGCTTTCGACAAGATCGAGTATTCGAGCAGATAGGAATGAGATATAAAGGATTAACAACCGGTTCTGTTACTCAGGCGATGGAAAGATCTATAATAAATTTTGTGGTGAAGTGATTAACAAGACAATTCAAGGCCAACGCCGCCTCTGCACGCCTACATGGTCAAATCCCACTTGCACAAATCAGAATTTGTAGATATGTAAAGGGGTCTTAACATTTAATGCCTTGATTGATTGATTGATGCATATAACAAGAAGGGCCGATCGATTTTGATGAAGCCACGTGTCCTATTATCCGACGGACCTTGTTTCTCCTATCCAATTATAAAAGCCCACACTTAGTACCATTCAAGGTTAATGCAAGTTTAGACTCTCAAGCGTGTACTCTTGGTACATAAACTCTCAATATTCTACTCCCGAACCGACCCCCCTTTTTCGATTAGAGGTTCACGTTCTAGGCTCTCCCGCACCATAAATTACTCTTCTAGGTTGGTTCAACTGTTCAACTAATGACTGGTCCAAGTGTGTTAGGATTCAGCTGATACGTAACGAAGAGGTTTCGTTTGGTAATTATATTTTTGAAGTGCCTCTTCTTTGCGGGTAGCTCGTAAATGGCCCTTATGATAGCCCACTCTGAAGATTCAAGCTCGAACCCATTAACTGTAGCGACACAAAAGTGCACATCAGATACGATGAATCAAAGGCAATGGTATAAAGTAAACATAGTTGTGACTAGGGCTAAACTCACTATCCTCATGATATTGGGTTGACACGGTTATCTCTGGAGCCGCATCTCCTTCCATCGTCTGCCACCGACCCCTAACCCAAAACCAAGATGACTTCCAGTTCTTGATAGAGGTCGGAGTCCCCAAAATAAAGGGAGAATGCGAGCCCNTATCTCTGGAGCCGCATCTCCTTCCATCGTCTGCCACCGACCCCTAACCCAAAACCAAGATGACTTCCAGTTCTTGATAGAGGTCGGAGTCCCCAAAATAAAGGGAGAATGCGAGCCCCAAGGATTCATGCAATACCACCCCTTACAGTCGCTCCCTCCACTCGAGGTAGGAAGAAAACATGGGGAGGCATATCCTCGCCAATGGTGACCTCCTTCAAAAGGAGGAAGACCCCTGTTAATTGGCTCCATGCATTGGGTATCAGTTGGGTAGGGGCCAAGTTATACTGCCTAAGAATAAATCTGAAGAAGGGGTGCAAGGGTAGCCTCATCCCCCGGCTAGAATGACCTCGCTTACTGCCACACATCTCTCTCTAGGAAAGCAGACCCTCTCCTCTGGGGTTGGTACAAACATTTTTACATTATCTGGGATCCTATACCTCTCCCGGAAGGTCTCTAACTCACCCTCTTTTATATCAATCGGCCACAGGGAAGCCCCCATCTAATGCTATAATCTATGGGCCCTCCTGCATCATCCATGCACTATGGGGTCCCCTTATCGCCTCCATGATCCTTTCGGTAGGAATCACAGGAGGAATATCCGCCTTGGCGCAAATTAACGCCATGTTCACCCTAAAAGACCCCTCAAAGATGTTCTTTTTTGAGGAAGAAGCCATCTAACTTGACAGTTGAAGAAAATGCCTTGATAATGATAAATACTTACACAAGATCTAAGGCCCAAGATCTGGAATGTAGAGAAAATGAGAAGGAACGGAGTTGATCGTCGGACGCAGCACGAAAAATGCTAAGGAAAGTAGTAATACTCTTCGCAATAAAGGGTTTGAAGTTTTCGCAAAGTGAAGAAAAAGGGAAAAATGTAGGTTTTCAGCCTTATATATGTGTAATGAACGAACCCTCACTGTTGGATCTTCCTCCACTTTAATCTGGGCTATCCACCTGTAATCCCACCTGCCATGTTAACTTCAAAGGGCGCTTGATCAAACTTCAAACCAAGGGCCCAGATGAAGTCGTGCTGAACACGTCTTACAAACTCATGTAGGCCTGCCAGATGTCATGTACCATCATCATTGCGCATTGAATGAGCACATAGCTCGAGCCTAGGAAACTGCTGCGCCATCCAGCTATCCTCATTGGAAATCAACACACCTCTCAAATCATTATGGCACGCCACCTGGCAACATCCAATGGCCTCGCCTAACAGTTGTGCAGCCTTACTATAGGCTCCTGCTTTAAAGAGGCTCGGTAGATTCTCCAATAGCCTCAACTAACAGTTGTGCGGCCTTACTATAGGCTCCTGCTTTGAAGAGGCTCGGTAAATTCTCAAATGGCCTCGCCTAACAGTTATCCTAACAGTTATGCAGCCTTACTATAGGCTCACGCTTTAAAGAGGCTCGGTAAATTCTCCAATGGCCTCGCCTAACAGTTGTGCAGCCTTATCACAAGCTTCAGCTCCTAAAGAGGATCGGTAGATTTTCCAATGGCCTCGCCTAACAAGTTGTGCAGCCTTACTATGGGCTCTAGCTTTAAAGAGGCTCGCTAGATTCTCCAATGCCCTCACCTACACTCTTCAGCCTTATTACAGTGTTCAACTACCGAATAGACTCACCTTTTACTTTCAGAACCTCGTCATATACCCCTCAAACCCGTTGCTAGTTTCAATCAACGAACTCTTCTTCTTTCTTAGCTAGCAAGTCCACGCATTATATAAATAATCACACTTGGACTTCGAGGACTGTTGTTACTCATATAAATAATCGCCCCCTACGTGGCGAACGGATTTGAGAGCCCCTACCTTAAGTGGCAACACAGAAGACCTTGTTATAAGCAGGGAGACGACCTCTTTCATATGATGCGAAAGTGGACAGACCCCATTTGGACAGAAGCCTGTATAGGAGCTGGTTCTAGCGAGGTGATGGCAAGATCCATAACAGATCTTGTGGTGAAGTGATCGATAAGACAATTTAAAGCCAACGCCGCCTCTGCACGCCTACATGGTCAAATCCCACTCGCACAAATCAGGATTTGTAGATACAGAACGGGTCTTAGTATTTAATGCCCTGATTGATTGATTGATTGATTGATGCATATGACAAGAAGGCCCGATCGATTTTGATGAAGCCACGTGTCCTATTATCCGATGGACCTTGTTTCTCCTACCCAAGTATAAAAGCCCACACTTAGTACTATTCAAGGTTAATGCAAGTTTAGACTCTCAAACTTGTACTCCTGGTACATAAACTCTCAGTATTCTACTCCGGAACCGACCCCCTTTTTTCAATTGGAAGTTCACGTTCTAGGCTCTCCCACACCCTAAATTACTCTTCTAGGTTGGTTCAACCGTTTAACTACTGACTGGTCCAAGTATGTTAGGATTCAACTTACGTGGACGCAAGAGGTTTTGATTATCCGTTGGCCACACCATTGATACAATTTTTGGGGTCAACAGGTTTCACACAAAGCATTCCATGATTATGATCATCACCAATATGAGATTCCAGTTCTTGAAGTTCTCTTTCATATGGCGCTACATTTGAACTTTTTTTTAAGTGATGATTTTTGTGGATTTTTTATAAATTTGTATGGAATTAGTGGAAATCTTTAGTAGACTTTTACAAACTTTCATTTTAAAACTTTTATAGACTTTCGTAAAATTTAAAAGACTTTTGAAAATTTTCATTTGAAATAGAATTCATGTGAATCAAGTGCAATAGCATGTAATTATCACATACGATGTGATGGTTCCCATAATTCCCCTTCCCTTCCCCATATAATAAAAAAATATTTTAAAGGTAATAAATATTTGAGACCTTAATTAAATAAATAAAAATAATAATTATACATATAAAAAATAAATTTAATATTAATATAATATACCTTCAAAGAATAAATAAAAGAATATATCTTTAAATTTATTTATAAATTTGTCTACATAAAATTTTATAATTTAA
>CAIGRM010186103.1:0-26260 GCA_903798335.1 Fraxinus albicans
GATTCGGATACCCGTTCGGGTATTTAATTTATGAAGAACCGCTCGGATCGGTTCGGGTTCTGTTCGGTCCGGTTCAGTTCGGGACTTTTGGACACCCCTACCCCCAATCCATTTTTTACAATCTTCAGTTTGGGATTTCTCACGGCGGGCTTCACAAGTTTTAAATGGGCCCATCAACAATTTACCAATTGGAACAATATTCGTGGCGGACTTAGATTCTTCATTATTGGCTTTTGGAAGCCTATGTCTATGCCAAACTTTCATTTTCATCCTTCTATTTTTAGATGGTGTTTGGTAGATATTAGAATTAAATTTCTAGTAGGTTTTGATAGAGATTTTTGAAATATGTGGTTGAAAAATTGTGGAACTCATGAAAGATGTGGTTAAGAGTGTGTTTGATGCACATTAAAATGGAAAGAATGAATTTTTTTTGTGATGTGATGGTGAATATGTCGTTGAAAAAGAAGGAAAAGTTATTGATGTAATAAAAATAATATTTTATTGAAAAATGTGTGGTTGAAAATGAGTAGAAGAATGAAAATATGGTTCAAACAGGGGTTAATATTGAATGTTTGACTTTGACTTAGATTAAAATTATATTTTAATTCGGACCAAACATATGCTTATTTTAAGAATAATTAAAAACCGGAAATTCTCTTTTTATTCGTACATAAAGAATTTGTAGAACACACAAAATTCAAGATTGATTTCTCAAACAAGCTACTATCTTGCACAACATGTTAAGGATAATATTCAACATCGATTAAAGAATGTTCTAAAATGCACGCATATATCTGCATATTCTTGATGCCTTTTCAAAACACCTCGTATATGAGATATGCGCATGATAATGCAATCAACTCATTTCGTTGATCGCATATGTACGCTTAAAAGCCAAAATGCACATATATTTGTGTTAAAATTTGTATCAAAATTAGCCCAACAAAACTCAATCCATTTTTATAACTTGAAAAAACAAATTAGCCCAAATCACATAAGCCACGAATTATGTACAACAACAGTAGGATTTTGACATTTAGAAAAATAAAAAAATCAAAACAAATTTTTCGTAAAGTTGTAAACTATCTACGTCGAGTCTAAACTTCCTTCTTCGGGCTTCATCTAGTTTTACTATAAAGTGTGCTAGTAATGCACAATCTTAAATTGTTGATAATTTTGATGATGAGGAGGTTAACAAAATATCTTACCATCTACAAGGGGTAATAAAAATTCTCGAGTTGAAATAAGAAAACTCGATGAAAATGATTTTTCATCAAATGAGACGAAAAATGATTTGGATGAAAAAGTTTTTGATTGAATTGGAATCATATAAAGAGTCAGAAAACATTTAAAAAAATTTAAGCCGGTGTTCATGTCTAATCTAATTGTACGAATTGATTACCAAGTAATAGTAGTATTTGTAATTTTGAACAATATATTTTTGTTGAAAATTTGAATAATATGTATAAAGTTCAAATAATTGTAGTATTTAAGTTTTGAGCAACATATTTTTTACTTTTTTTGAAAATTTGAAAAATATGTGTAAAGTTCATAGGATGCCTTATTTTATTTATTTATTAGTCTAAAATATTCAAAATTATATTAAAAATTGACAAACGCATAATTAAGCATATGCTTCGCATATGCACATATATGCACGTGATGTTTGATACTCGATTGAAACGCATTATGTATTTTAGAACATTGATTAAAGATGATACAAATAAATAACAAATAAGGGTTTGGACTAATCTTTTTAATATTTTTTGGTAGTAGAGGATGAAATGCATCGCTCGACACCATAGAACAAATGTTCAACTTTTTAAGATAGATTCCCAAGTTTTAAGATGATATCGGAATCCATTAGCCTCAAATGATTAATTTGAACTGACTGAGATTCAAATAAGTACACGAATTTCAAAATTGATGTAGCTTTCAAATGAGTCATCATCTTGTGGGGCACGTTAAGATTAATATCTCACGTCATTTAAAGATGAAACAAATAAACAACATATAAGAGTTTTAGCTACTATTTTTTCAACGCTAAAATACTATATAGAAAACAAATCACATCATAAATCTAACAGTTGTTGAATGCAAAGCATCGAACGTCACCTATATATATAGCAATATTAACAGTAGTGATTATGCCTCGACAAGCAACTCTAACATAGGATTTCGTATCTAAAAGGGTAGACAAATATGATCGAACCTTGAATTCCTCTAAACCATACATGACGTTCAAACAGAGGTTTCTTAATGGGTCCTTCGATAATTATAGCCCGATATTTTCTGTTGACCTCGAAAAATGAGCCAACGAATATCGGGCCTACTCCCGCCAAGCCAAGCAAGTTTCGGTGAGTTTTTTTACCGAAGGAGCAGTAAGAAAGGAGGCGGACGTGTATGCGGGAGATGCTCTATGGCGGGAGACAAAAAATGTTCAAACTCCTACAGTTGAAAAAAAGATGAGTGCACTAACAACAATCACCCATTGAGAACCAAAGTAACTAACTAAAAGATTTTACTGAAACATATGAAAGGATAGAAGACAATGAGAGTAGAAATTGTAAGATTGTGTATTAAGAGATTTACATTCCAAAAGTATGTAATGTAAGGTTAAAATGCTCACAAAAGATCTTTGTAGATATTTCCTTATCATATCTAAGAAGAGTTCAAAGTATAAGCTTTTTACATCTTTCCTTCGAATCCTTTCTTAGTTACAAAAAGAACCTATTTATAGTGTTCTGGCCGACATGGTGTCCGTTAGATTAGAATCACGTGACCTCATCTCTTTAGTTGAGGCTTCACATCACTGTCTATTCATATAATTTATACATTGATAAGAGATCAGTCGCCCTATACAATAGGCTGATACACTGAACCTCGGATGAATTGAGAGAGACAACGTCGGCTTCATGAACCTCGGATGAATTGAGAGCCTACTTCATGTTGGTTCTCTGAGTGGAGAGCTTCAGTTTCTTTGGACAGTGTCTCAACCCAAGTTGCAGTGCTTCGATAATTTGCATAATTTCTTTATTTTTGACAACTTGGTTCTTTGTTTGACTTTTCTATTGGTTATTTGTCCACGTGAATTGCTACGCAGCTCTTTGACTTTGAGCCTGGGTGGCGAGGCATAACATTTTCCATGTCGAAAGCAAGAATATTGCCATCTTTTATAAGCCAATAAAGAGTTCCATTCAAGTAAACAGGTAGAATATTTTTACTTAAAAACTTGCTCGCTTTGCAAACAAAGTCCTCTTCATGAATTTCTTCCCACGAGCCCGAGCCCAAACCAACCATAAAAGAAATAGAAGAAGGCCACCACACGAGGCCAATATTTGAAACTGATTAGGCACGATATTAATAATATTCGGCTCATTTAGAGGGTCAAGATGGTCTAGTTGTAGTTGGGAAAATTCGAGCAATAAAGAAGGTTACAAACTTTCGAGTTTGAACGAACAAATTGTTCGTGTTTAAAGTTTTGATTTGAGATATAAGTATAGAAATTCTTGTTTAGAGTTTTGCATCGAATTGCATCATTTAGGGCGAAACGTGAGATAATTTTGAGTAGATAATAAGGGCATAGTAATTATGAATGAACGATTGACTTCAACTTTAAATTATAAGGAGATTATAATGAAATCCAAACGAGTAACATTAAAATTCTAAAGAATTATTCTAATCTATGCCATCTGAATCCTCGTATGTAAAATATTCCAACTTTACAATATTTGTAAGGGCTTTAAAAATATTGTAAAAACATCATAATATACAAAGAAAGGAGTTACAGTTCCACGTGTTTACTTCTATCTATAACTAGGAATAAAAAGTTACTTAGACAGGCAATTTTATGTCATGCAACACGACATAATGAGTACCTTTTAATTTAAAATTAAGAAGAAAAAAAGTTGGGAAAATGCATGTGTACAGAAATTTTTTTACAGAATTCCACCGATGTGTCACATGGATATGAGTCTCATTGTCAATAAAATATTCCAAAAAATGCAGGTCCCACCTGTATTGTGTGTGGTCTGTAAATTTGACAGAAAATTTTTTTCTGTACACCAAGAATGGTCCAAAAAGTTATTCAAACATATGTCGAACAAAAAAATTTATTTAGCATCTATTTTGTTCAGTTAAAAAATTAAATTAAAATATAAGTCAAAGTCAATATTTAAATTTAATCGCACATTTCATGAGACTCATAATTCTTTAACTACACATTCCATCAACATTCTACCTGTTTTCAAGACAATCAAATATACTATAAAGACTTATTTATAATAAATTTGAAATTGATTATAACGTTTGTTATATTTTAACCTATCGAATCTTGCTACATGTACCCTTTGGGATACATGTTGGTTTACCCGGTCCCACCCCCTCCCTCACATGGGGGTCGGGTCCCACACATGTGAAGGAGAAGTTGGGGTCGGATAAACCAAAGCGCACCCCAAATGGTACAAATATTATAATTCTAACCTACTACAACTCTCTTCGTTTATTTGTATTGAATCGACTATTAAAAGATATTTATAGCTATTACGAAGTAGACATACAATTGTTAAATTATGATGTGGCTTGCCTAAACAACACACAAGCTTTAACTAAGTCAATTTTCCCGACTTGAAGTGTAGGGTGGATAGTTGAATTTTGAGGCACATATCAATAGACTAAGTCTAGCAATGTTTTTTTGTGTGACTTAGTCAAGTGAAAAATAACAAATTACCAATCAAATAATGCATGATTTTATCTGTTTTTGTTTTGTTACTTTACACAATTATCTGTTTTAACTTTTTGATCCTTCTTTCATTATTCTCTTTTAAGGATTGACGCGTTGTGACATCCAAATTCGTATGAATCGAAACGTCACTAAGATAATTATACTTTAACTTTGGACTTGAAAATTTATTTAAATAATTATTTAATTAACTATGCTTTTAGCAGAAAACGTAAAAATCAAATTTAAGAATTTTTTATTTTTTATTTAATTAAGAAGTTTTTATTTTTTATTATAACATACAATTTACTATTAAAAAAACTACCAATGAATTTCTCATTTAAAAAAAAACTACCGCGCTTTTCCATTTCGCACGGTGAATGTCAAAATAAACCCATTTACACAATTATCAATCTTGAAACTTCACGAAATTTTAAGAGAAAGTAGGAAACTTCTTATAATATGAAATATTCAAAAATCGGCTTTCGTTGGCAACATCTGATGTACTAAAATATTTTTCAAAATCCCATAACGACTCTGTTTGGAAGATAAACCACCGTGGTTTACTTAAAGTTACATATAAAATTCTACAAACATCAAATTTATATGATTTCAAGTTTATTCAGTAGCTAACCCATGAGACTATCAAAATCCACTGGTTTTGTCCAAAAATTTCAAGTAACAATTGAATTACGAGTTTTTGAAGTCAAGGGCAGAAGCTGATTTTTTATTTTTTTTTAAATAAAGCAACGGTAAATTTTATCGCTAACATTTTTTGTGTTAAACGGTAACTAGTACGTTAATTTCTAAAACACATAGCTACTTTTAAACCTAACTAATTCATAAAAATCTTCTTAGAATGGTACCACAAATAATGTTCATAGAAATCTATTTATAGTTTATAGTTTTAAAATTTATAGTTTGGTCCCCTTTGAAAAATAATATGTTATACAAAAATAATTTTTCATTGTCGGGTCCAAACATTGAATCCGTCATAACTTCTTCAAATATTTTTTTAAAAAACATGCATGGTGGCCGGACCTGAGTTGCATGTTGAACCACCTTAAGATTGTAAATAGATTTATTTAAGATTGTATTGTGCTTTCATTTCAAATTTATAGTTAAAAGTCCATGAAATATGTCGTTAAAATAAAATTTTGACTTTAACTGAAGTTTTTATCAATTTTCTTAGCGAAACCAAACATGAGCATAATAATGAACTTATGCAATCTATACGATAAAGTGTATGTTAGATTATAAAGAAATAAATAAATAAATTACAAATCTTATTTCTAATTTTATCCAATATTAAATACGTGAGCATTGACGACTGAATTTAAATAAATAAACATGTCATTTTTAATAGTTCAAAATTTTGAGGGTAATTGGCACTATACCTCCTGAACATGACCCGAACTTTGAGGAATATAATATTTTCTTCTATTTTCTCAATAAAGCTTTGTGAACGACGTATTTACCCTCCTCTTTAAATTTTTAAAAATAAATAGAAAAAATAAAGATTAATCGCAACAATAGTCCTAATTTTTCAAAAGTGCAAACGAGCGACAATTAAAATAATGATAAAAAAAATAGATGAAAAAAATAAATTAAAAACTCTTTTTCCTCCCACCACCACCACCACCATCACCACCAGCAGCCGCCTCCCTGTTCTACTTTTACCAACTTCTGGTAACACCCCATATTTGCCATTTTCTCATTCGCCACTATGATCCCATTTGATAGTATGAGGGTATTCTACAAAATCGGCAAAAGTCAGGAAGCTATTGTGCCAATTACCCTTAAAATTTTGAACTGTACAGTTAATCGTAACATTCAAGTCGTAACTCATTTATGAAAATTTTGTACATTGACTCAAAGAATTTGTGCTTTTCTTCCGTGTCTAGCATGTGAGAATCGACGTATTTTGCCGATCAAAGTTGACCGGGTCAACAATAAAGTCAACGCTATAAAATGATTTTGTTGCTTTAATTCATTGCAATCTCTTGGATTATATCCTTTGTCGTTTCATCCATGTCTTATTTCTTTGGCACAAATGGCCTATTTTTTTGAAATAATAATGTATAGCTTTCACGACCCAAAAACAAAGGAAAATATTTTACAGATTGTGACATATTTTTTTATATATTTTTATCTTAATCGATCCGACATAATAAAATAATATATATCCTATGATGAAAAATAATATTAAATAAGCAATTTTATTTTCAAACAGAAATTTTGAAAAAATTGAATGAATTTGGAAAAAAAAAATGAATGTTGAAATGAGAAAGTCGGTGTACAGGTGGGCCCTTTTTTTGACAATATTAAATTCACATGGAGCCCATCTGTATTTTTTCTTCTTCTGAAATAGTGTTTTTTGAAGAATATGTGGTTAAAAAATAAGAAAGAATTTCGATTTACATGTAAAATTATTTTATTGTAGAATGTGTAATTGAAAATGAATTTTTGATAAAATCAAGCTCAAATAAGGGCTTAATTCGATAGATTGTTTTTATGGGCATATGTCTCCCAAAAGGTGATGGACCTAATGGAGGCGTGCAAGGATTTTCTCGAACGAACCCTCTAATGCAATGACAGAAGGCAGCTTGACTGCAAGACTCGAGAATTCCAAGAGCCCTTAACTTGGAAGAATCCAATTGCTGACTCAATGCTACCGAATTCGCACTTTATCATAGAGTCTCAATGGAAAATCATATTGAGTTGGTGTTTAGTGATGAGTATCTTCATATCTCTTAACAGAGTGAAAGCAATGAATATTTATGAAAAAGTGAAAATAAATTAAAATTTAACAACCAACATATTTCCTCGTAATACTATTTATTATAACTTTATATTAATGTTACATCAAACTCAGTCTAAGCTCTCATTTGATTTAACTAAAAAGTTGATAAAAATATAAGTTAATACATTTTATTTGATCTGCAATTTTTATTAACTCTTCAATTATACGTATCATCAACTTTTTTTTTTTCAAAAATTAATTTTTAACTAAATCAAACATGGGCTACGAGGTACAAAGTTAATATGTTAGATTAATTCAACCACTAAACCATTCACAAAGGGATAAAATAATTTAGCAAGTGCCAACCATGCTGTCCTTGAGAAGGATGTTTCTTAACTAATTAAGTTCTCAATTCATTAATTCTGTATACATAGAACATCTTCTAGATGATAGAATGAATTTGGATATTCAGACTTAATCCACACCTAAATGAATTTGTATCATCTAATTTGGCCCCCAGCTTTGAAAATAAAGTGAATGGAATTTTCACACTGGCACTTAATGCATGAAAATAACAGGTTGAAATATGACATTTTATATTAATATTAAGCTGAGGGTTCATTTGGGGAAATTGCATATGAAAAGACCAGACTTTTAGTGCAAATTTTCCTGAATTTCATGATGAATTTGGATATTCAGACTAAATCCAAATCAGTAATGTCCATATTTCATTAAATAACCAGTTCAGAATTTAAAATTTCTATCATCTAGAAGATGTTCTAGATGATATAATTTGATAAAAAGTTGATGGTGGAAATGTTCTCCTGTCCACGGTGGGTAGAATAAGACTACCCACCTGCTGATGTGGCAGGAGAACCCAACGTTTGGTTCTTTCCAATGTGAGAATCTAATGTTGGGTTCTCTCCGAGTGGACATTATAAGATTTCACACCGTGGGCAGGAGAACAACTCTAGAGTTGATGATATGTATAATTGAAGAGTTAATAAAAATTGTGGATAAGATAAAATGTACAAATTTAAATTTTTATCAATTTTTATTTAAACCAAACGATAGCTTAGAGTAAGTTTGATGTACCAATAATATAAAGTTATAATAAATAGTATTATGAGAAAAGTAAGGCACACGACAAAATAGCCTTCTAACTTCGGGAGAAGGGGTGTCTCCTCACAAAGAAGTTTCTTTATTTTTATTTTATAGTTATTTGCACTGCATCAAATGTGAAAAAAAAAAAATTTATTATTACATTTCAAAATTAAAAAAAAAAATCAAGTAATAATAATCTACCATAATATCCTCTACTTGACAATATTTATTACAATTTTATATAAAATTCTCTATACGATTCAATTCGGTGCACTAAACGCAACCTTAATCCTCTTCTCGTCGCACTAGCATAAGAACAAAGCAAGGTCACCAACTGAACCTCTATAAGCTCATCAGAACTCAGCAAACACATCAATTGAGCCTATATTTGACTCTCATTTTCTAAAATTCATTTTTTTTTTCAAATTTATTTCAACCACATATTCATGGATTCCACAATATTTATCAATTTTTTAAATACATATTTATTAACTTTTATCAAAATATATTAAAATTTAAATTTTTAACTAAACCCAAAATTGAGTAGGTCCAGCCACCTAAATGGATCAAAATAATAGAAATAAACAAAATAAAAAAAGTGAGGTGTGGGTAATGTGCATGGAATTTCTTGCATGATGTTTGTTCTAGAACGTAATAATTTCAGCATTGTTATGCGTACAGGAAAATGCTGTTAGAATACACTTGACAATTTTCGAATCAATAATGGAAACAAAAAAAAAAAAAGCAGACCAACTAGACGCTGCCACATCAACATTCGGTGAAATTGTTGCAGCGCTACTTGTATACAAGCGGAGAAATCCTTATAATTTACATGACTGTGCGTCAAATTCCGTAATAATAGAAGACCGGTGCCAGATGTAAGCCCCACAATACTTTGAAGGGTGACTAAAAATGACTTTTACTGACCGCCAGTTTATGATAATGCAAAATTCTTTTGATACATTCCAAGTTAATTAATCTAAGAATATGTTTGGCAAAGTTTTTTGCAAATTATAAGTTGATCAAATATTATTTTTATTTATATATTTCATAGGACTCAATTTTTATCTACACATTTCATAGCTTATAATAAAAAGGGCTTACCACACGAAGGGACTGTCTGGGAGGAATTTTATACCAACTTTTAATTATTTTTATAACCGTTGCCACTTCTTCCAGCAAAAAATTTTGACTTTTTATTTCACAAGCCAAATTTCTTTAAAAACGTTTTTAACAAAAAAAAGTATTTTTCAAAAAATTACTCACATATTCAAAAATAATTTCAATCTCAAAAGTCCTGTCAAACAGAACTTAGAGGATGTTTGGTGGGAATTAAAATTAGATTTTTAGTGGATTGTGATAGAAATTTTTGAAATGTGTGGTTGAAAAGTTGTGGGACCCATGAAAGATGTTAATATTGATTCTTTGACTTTGATTTAAATTAAAATCAAATTTTAATCTGGACAAAACTGGGGCTTATATTCCTCATCCGCAATAAGTCAGAAGTCAAATTCCCTTACTTTCCTCGAAATTTTCTTCTTCTTTTTCTCGGTCTTCGTTTACTAGGTCTCTAAATTCTTGCAAAACATATTCTAGTCTTGTCTCCTATATATATATATATATACCCCATGTTTTGAAAGTAGTGCATGAGGTTTTATGTTCCACCAATTGCCTTATAATAGGCTCATATTTAGCTCAAACCACTCTCTTATACATAAATTCAGTATCTTCTCACTAATTGCTAAATTAGAAAGCAAGATTCCTTCATACAGAATAACAAGTAGTGTGTCCTAGTAAGTTTGCGTCTATTCAAGGGTGCTTGGTTTCAAAATTTCTAGTGAAGTTGCTATAAGTTTGGTAAAGAATCATAAAAACCATATGGCAGCCAAGGGTGGACGATCCCTCGAAGAAACGCCGACGTGGGCTGTAGCTGTTGTATGCTTTGTGCTTGTAGCAATTTCAATCATCATTGAATATATCATTCACCTAATTGAAAAGGTATTAGCATTATTTCTTCATGAGATTAATGAGGCTTAAGAAAAACTTACCATCTTGCCCGTTTGGTAAGACTTCTGCTTCTTGTAGAAAAGTCATACTTCTTTTAAAGCTCTTTTAGTCAACGAAGCACTTCTAAAAAATTATCCAGACAAGCCCTTTATAATTTTCTGATAAATCTTGAGCCATATCCTGTTGGTTTTCAGTGGTTGACAAAGAGAAACAAGAAAGCTCTACATGAGGCACTTGAAAAGGTTAAATCAGGTTAGTTATTTGTTAGCAACTCATATAAGCATAGATTTTTCTCATCTTCATATGACATTTGCTAATGCAGATTAAATAAGTCAAAACATAATCTACTATCGTAAATGAAACATGCACTAACCACTATAAGCATTCTGTCTGTCTTCCTCAGAGCTGATGCTACTAGGCTTCATATCTTTACTGCTGACAGTAGGACAAGGGCCTATATCAAAGATTTGTGTATCAAAGGCCATAGGAAATTCTTGGCATCCATGTGACAAGAAACAGGAGGAGAGCAAATACAAAGAGGATACCAAGTATGATGGCCGAAGAAGGCTTCTTGCTATTCTGGATTCTGGTGATACTCATGGACGAGTTCTAGCTGCCGCGGGATATGACAAATGTGCTGACAAGGCATGATCAATGATTTACTTTGCATCTGTTATCAATCATCACTAGCAGTTTTCTAAATTATATGATGATATTTCTCTTCATGTGGGACATATTTAACATTTTCATATTGTCTCAACTCTTTAAGAATATTTTTAGCATTTTGAAGACTAATATAACATGAGAGTGACTAACTGATAAATAATAGAGTAGCAGTTGATAAGGAATTTGAATAAATTTGTTTGCATGAAATAAACTATTTTAATTGATGAAAGTTAAAAATATATCAATTTGTCCATAGACGGCCAGAATTACTTTTAAAAAAAAAAATTACTAAAAAAGTAAGAAAAAGGTAAATTATTCAAACATAGTTAGAAATCAAAAAATTATTTTTTAAAAAAAATTACCTTCTCTAAGCTTAGCCAAGCATGCTCTTACAAATGTTTGACTGCAAATTTTGCAGGGACAAGTTCCATTGGTCTCCTCTGATGGCATCCACCAATTGCACATTTTCATCTTTGTATTAGCTGTTTTTCATATCCTGGCCTGTCTAATCACTTTGGCTTTGGGCAGGGCCAAGGTAATATAATTTCCTCTCATCCCTCTTTCTCAAATGCTGTACTTTAAAATCTAATTTGCCTTCTCAATGTTTTTCCCTTGACCATAGATGAGGAAATGGAAGGCATGGGAAATGGAAACCAGGACAGCTGAGTATCAATATAGCCATGGTACTTTTTTTTTCCCACCATAAAACTTCCATTGTAGATCTGTGTGAGAAAATAATACGTTATTGGCATGTTTGGAAAGTGGAAAGGACATCACTAGACAATACTAAACAATAAAAAGATGTTAGAATCTTGTCCATTGTATTCTCTAATACTGCATATCAAACATAGCCATTAGTGCTGATTTCCAGTTCAAATTACACATTGCAGATCCAGAGAGATTCAGATTTACAAGGGATACCTCATTTGGAAGAAGACATTTGAGCTCCTGGAATCAATCTCCCATCCTTCTTTCAGTGGTAAGATGAAAAAAAACATCTACTGCTAGTTTCAGCCATTAGTGCTGATTTCCAGTTCAAATTATTTGCAATGTAAAGGTGAAAAAATATTTTTTATTTCTTACCTTTTCTTCGGGATTTCCAGGTATGTTTCTTTCGACAATTTATCAGATCCGTTCTAAAAGTGGATTACTTAACTTTACGTCATGGCTTTATCAATGTAAGTTCTTTGTCAGATTAACAAATGTACATTACATACGTACACACACATGCACAGACGCAGATGAAAATTTTACTGTGTATGATGTTAACAGGCACATTTAGCACCAAATAGTCAAGCAAACTTCAATTTCCAGAAGTACATTAAAAGGTCGCTTGAAGATGATTTCAAAGTTGTTGTGGGTATCAGGTGCGATGCATATTTTTCATGACAATATTTGGCATTTGAATGCCATATTTTAGTAATGCTAGGAGGTGTTGAAACAGTTATATGCTATGCAGGGATGTAATAGCTTCAAATTAATAGCTAAAGAAGCACGATTAAACAAATGAGGAAAATTCAATTCCAAGATACTAACTTGTTCTCAATTCTGCAGTCCACCAATCTGGTTCTTTGCAGTGTTGTTCCTTCTGTTTAACACCCATGGTAAGCAAATCTACGACCAGTTTGGCATGGCTTTTGAAAAGCCAAAAGTTGCTTTTAAGATTCAAAAGCTGCTTTTGGACCAATTAACTAATTTTAAGAAAGTGATTCTGAGAGTTAGAAGAACTTTTAGAGGAAACCGATCCGATGTGCCTTCCTCTAAAAGCACTTCAGGCTTTTAAAAATTAGTTTTCAAACGAAAATCAAAATAACTTCCTCCAAAAGCTCTTCTATAGGAAGCAAAATCCATATCAAATGACCCCTTACTCTGCTTTATTTTTTCCTTTTATCCCGGTGGGAAATTTCTAATTTTGCTTTTATGGAAACAGGCTGGCATTCCTACCTGTGGCTACCCTTTATCCCACTGATTGTAAGCTCTATTTCAACCTCTTCAATCTACTTATTTTCCACAGAAAACAATGCTCCACAAAAATATCTTACTTATGTTTCCTCTGCAGATACTTTTGTTAGTAGGAACAAAACTTCAGTTTATAATCACCAAGATGGGTTTAAGGATTCAAGAAAGAGGTGAGGTGGTGAAGGGTATCCCAGTAGTTCAACCAGGCGATGACCTCTTCTGGTTCAACCGCCCCCGAGTCCTACTTTACCTC
Source organism: Fraxinus albicans (assembly GCA_903798335.1). Classification (NCBI taxonomy): domain Eukaryota; kingdom Viridiplantae; phylum Streptophyta; class Magnoliopsida; order Lamiales; family Oleaceae; genus Fraxinus; species Fraxinus albicans. The sequence continues at coordinate 13,453 of CAIGRM010186103.1, forward strand.
ATCCAATTTGTTCTTTTTCAGGTATTTCAAACATCACGCACAATGCGTTGTTATCTGTGTCCATTATCTTAATGTTACAAAACCTGACTGCCCCGCCGGCTCAACCGGAAACCAGTCTGGTTAATCCGTATTTCAAACATCAAGTGTAATGGATTGATATTGCATGAAACATTATAATCCCCATCTAGTTGATGACACTAACTTATCCTGAGCTTTTGCATTTTTTTTCCATTCTTGTAGAATGCATTTCAGCTAGCTTTCTTTGCTTGGGCTTGGGTAAGCATATCCACATATACTAGTCATATTCAAGATTTTGAACTTTTCGTGTTATGATCTGATACTTTGTTTTGTCATAATCTTATAGTACGAATTTGGAATGCGATCTTGCTTCCACAACAGAACAGAAGATCTGGTAATCCGGATATCAATGGGGTGAGTTATCTCCAGAAATCATTTAAAATCAACATCGAGTAATGTGTAATTTTCAGCACTCTCAAACGTAACAACAATGCTCTCATCAATTCATATTACGCTTGTTATAGGGTACTGGTACAAATACTCTGCAGTTATGTAATTCTTCCCCTGTACGCGTTAGTAACACAGGTAAGACTTGTAAACTTCTAGAAACGTATTTATACACACTCCTTGATTCTTCGGAGTTATTCTTACACATTGGAAATCAAACAGATGGGATCAAACATGAAGCCAACAATATTCAACGACAAAGTGGCCAATGCGCTACGTACCTGGCACCAGACTGCAAGGAAGCAGCTAAAGCGAAATCAGAGCCCAGGATCTATTACACCATTGTCAAGTAGGCCAGGCACTCCACTTCATGCATCCTCCCCTGTTCATCTGTTGCGTTACTACAAAAGCGATCTTGACAGTGCGAATGCCACTCCAAGTTATAGAACCAATCAACCATGGAAAGTAGAAGGATCCGTCTCAAGTCCACATTATCAAGAGGATGTACAATGGTCTAACCGTGGTAGAACTCGTGAACTGGCGGAAGAAGAGAAAGAGACTCAAGAGTCAAATTCGCACCGTACAGGCCCCCAAGCTCATTCGTTGCATCTCAATATTGATGTCATCCAATTGCCAGATTTTTCCTTTGATAGAAACTCAAGTGTTTAAATCACTACTACGGAATAGGGAATGCATCAAGTTAGCATTTGAACATCCTAAATGTCACAATGTTTTTAGTGGTTTAGGTTGTGGCAACTTCTTTTCACAGTTCAGGTAATTTCTTACTATCATGACGGATGCCTAGTGCCTAATCGCATCACGAAATCAATAAAAAAATTGAGCTTTAACTGATTGAAAAGAAATCAGATCTTTGGTTCATTACTTTCAAAGTTCAAACAACTGGGAAGACAGAATCAACCTATTAGAGGAAATCAATCTTCAACATTCTAATCAACGTTTGAAGTATCCTAAACTGCAAATCATGATTAGGATTCTTGCAGCTATGAACAAAATTCTGAATAACAATTTTAAAAGCCTAGTCTCTCATGTAAGGCATACCCCCTCCCAAGCACAACTAATACAACAATGGTGCAATCCAATTCGAAAGGATTTTGTACAAGATTCATTGGAACTAAATACAATAAAAAAAAGTTTCCCAACAACTTCAACAAGGTACCTTCAGCAGTGAATCGTTTCACGAGACAATATATATGACATGACAAAGCTCATAATAATATAGTATACGGTACATACAAAGATAACAAAGTCAAAAATTAATCATATCAGCCAACTCGTGATTGAGCAGTGATAGAAAATCCCCTATACAGTTGTGCAGAAGTGAAACAAAGTAAAGCTCCATCTTGTGATTTCACATTATGATGATTATAACATTTCACTTATGTCCGTGTGTCCGTCTCTTTTAGTAGAAAATTGACTTCCTTGTAATCTACTTCCAAGACTATATTAACATATTCACCAATTCCCGCATGTCTTGAATTTCATTTAGCGCATCCATCCGTATTGAGCTTGATTTTGGTCCTAGTCAGGCAATAGTATATTATCCGCGAAGAACCTACCCAAACTAGACTTGATTCCTAAGCAAGCTACGTATTGAGGCAAACTATGGACTCTTAAGTATGAGTACCGTTTGAACATTGATCTTGAACTTGAACCAAGTGTGTGACATAGTCACCTGTCAATATACTAGTATGGCTCAATGAAGAAAACGCATTTCTATCGAAACTCTTTTTTAATTCTACTACGAGTCCTAACTCATCGGACCATATGTAGTCCCATGCTTGATCTTATGCTTTTAGGAGTATATACCAAAAAGAACTATAAATATATTGTCCATATTCATTATTCACCTACACAATTAATTCCTTTTACATTCTAAGAGGTTGTTTCTCGTGGAGATTAAAATTAAATTTTTAGTGAATTGTAATAGAAGTTTTTGAAATGTGTGGTTGAAAAGATGTGGAACCCATAAAAGATTTGGTTAATATTAATTGTTTGACTTTGATTAAAATCAGATTTTAATTAGACCCAAACATGCCCTAAATAACTATTTTATACTTTAAAATTGACTTTTACATCGAAGGGACTATGAGGTCAATGCTCCACAACTTCGTTTCCGGTGATTTGAGTTCCAAGGAAGCATTCCATTTGTTTCCTAAAGATCGAACATATCTCAAATCATACGATATTTGACAAATGTAAGTACAAATTCAATTACACTGCTAGACAACGAATTAGTGCATATATAATATGCAGAATTTAATAAAAATAAGAACTTGTATGTTTTATTAGTTATATAATAATCCAAAATCTTATGTTTGGACCCATTCAAGAATGTATATAAATAAAGTTATCAAAGGGCTACTAACAAGTCATAGAAAAGGTCCTAAACAATGAAGGCACCATAAAGAAAATAAATCAAGTTAGCATTTGCCTACAATGTCTATTTGAATCCATTTACTATGTTCCGAGGATTGTGTCTAAAAGATAAATACAAGAAGATCGGGAAAAATATAACAGAACATGAATACATCATTTCTCCTTCGCGCTCTCATCCAAAGCGGAAGCCTTGCATATTGGACACGAATTCTTGATCGATAACCATTTCCGTATACAGCTCACATGAAAATCATGGTGACAGATTTTCAGAGTCGCGACATCATCCAAGTTTTTGTATTCCTCCTGTTAAAGGCAAAATAATTGCACCAGCTGAGCAACTTTCCTTTTTAGTTATATAAAATTCTTGATGGAACAAAGCAAATATAGACACGAGCGGACAAAAAGTTCGATAACCTACATATAAAGTTCATGCTAACATCTCCAACTCAAACTAAGGAAATCTATATAGAGCATGCATTGTGTGTGATGTGGCAATGGGGGGTCTCACCAGACATATAACACACGTTTCTTCTTGGAATTGGTCTGACGAACAATATATCGACTCAGTCAAGCACTTCGAGATTAAAGCCACAGACAAACCAGTGCTGACATTTCCAATCCTCTCCCCTAGTGCGAGGAGTTCCTGTTCATGCCAATACATAGTGGTTTAGTAACTGAAGTAACAAGGGTAAAGGAGGAGAAAATGGGAAGTATAAACTATAACGTGACCTCATAGCTCATATTGTCTATGTCAAGCCTCATGCCCGTATGCTGATCAAACGGATATCTGGATCCATAAAATGCTGAATGACCCACAAGACCCTGAAACATTGATGAACTCGGAGTAAGAATCTCAGGCGTGCAGAAATATATAATGCCTTAGTATCATTAACCAATACGTGAAGAAACAAATCTTATATTGCCCTCAAAAAAACTTTTTGAAGAAATATAAAATTATCTGGCTCGTCTTACTACGAATAAGCAACATATACATCAATCACTATTAAACTAAATTTATACTAAGGGAGAGACTAGAAAGAACACATCAAGCACAACAGATGGATACACATGAATCTAAAGTACTAAGTTTTGCCCGAGATCAAAAAATTTACAAATTCTGTCAAAAAAATTAATTCTGTGACTAGCAGGAATATTCCATTTCTTATTCAGGATAAACAATATTTATTACAAGAAAGAAAAAAGTGTATGATAAAGAACAAGGTCTCCTTGATATAAATAGAAACCGAAAGAATAAAAGAACAGCAAACAAATAATTCCCCCCAACCACATGCACATATTTTAAAATTTTGATTGCTCAAACAGATAGATGCCTTCACGGCTTCCCCAACAAATAGGAAAGGAATACCATCCTTTCCCATAAGCGCTGAGATGTCCATTTGTGATCTGAAAATATCTCCCTTAAGTTTATACCAAATACACCTAATAAACTCAATCATGCCAACTTCAACAAAATATTATCACCCCACCTCCATTACCCCAAAATTTTTCGAGGATCAAGTCTAGAGTCCATCCCTCACTCTCCCCTCTGCCTCCTCTTTCCTTTTCATTTCCTATATTATTTTCTCAAGAGAGAGATTGATGTGAATTGACTGAACAGAATCAAATGACTAAAATAGGTCACAACTGTAGATCGATGAGGAAAAAAGGTTGCACCAGAAGATGACATGCTATCAACATAGATTAGTTCCTTCAAATTCTAGCAACATCTTGCCAAACAAAAACTGGTCTGGACACCATTGAATTGAAAATAAAAATGACTAGGTTCTTGTACATGACAATGAAGATATCCATACATCATGAAAATTTCAACAACAGAGTTCCTGGGTAACGATATCAATGGCCTCTGTAAATAAACAGCAGTCTGTCCCCATCAACGTCATCTCATTTCAATTACTTTGGGAGTTAAAATACTTACGACTCTTGAGTTCTAAAAAAAAAGCCAATGTTCTTAAAGATGTTGTATGCACATACCTGTGCGGGCATATGATCTTGAAGACTTGAATCCTCAGCAAAGGAGCTATATCTATCACTATTTCTCCCATTTCTGTCAATGTTGCGGAATCTTACGGTTGGAAACACTCGTTGATGTCTGGAGGGATAACTTTCTGCAACCATATGCTGCCCTTCATCTGAGGCAGTCACTTGGCCAGGGCACAAGTTGTTTGAAGGTCTGGAAGTTGGAGCGTATCTTGGACCAACACTCCTAAATCCTCTAACAGGCGGGCTCAAGTTGCGCTGTACATTTGGAAAAACAGAGTTTCTGCTTGAGGTAACACCACTGTGGCACCCCTCAATCTCTAGAGAAACACTAGGATGATTGTTCACTGTATTCAGGGAGTTAGGCTCATGACAGTATAAACTGGTATCTGCAATTTTAGAAGAAAAAATCTTACTACCATGTGTTACACAACGAAAAAAAGCCATAAACCTTACATACGGCAGAAGTCATACCATGACCAGCAGTTGACATGACCCTATGATTCCACTCACTTGTTGGAGCATTTGAACTCTGCCCCCCGAAATCCACTAAACTAGATTGATCAGAGGATAGTCTAGAAAACGAATGGCGCAGAGAATTGCTGGACAAATGGGTCCTGACCAGATTATTTTCCAAGTCAACTTCACCTCTACTCCTGACATTCCTCAGAGCACCTTCACCTTCACCTTCACCTTCACCACCAACACAAACACTATTAACCCTGTAACTGGGAGGATTTTCCCGAGGTGTACGATAAGAGTCAGTAGTCTGCATATCCTGCCACGGGTCAGAGGGAAAGGAGAGATCTGACGAACTTCCATCATTGTGATATCTGCTTGCACTGCCACTCTCATGCATTGGAAGGGCTCCAGGGCTCTTTCGCTTATATGGGCCCCTGCTATTGCCCACTGTCGGATCAGAAGAACCACCATCTACCCAAGGGACTGTTTGCCGAGCAAGATTGGAAGAGGATGCATGATGTGGATAATTTTCTTGAAGCATAAGGAAGTTCTCAGCAGGAGGTTGATGAAGAAAAGGATTGTGGGATGGACCAGAAGCCTGTGGTTGATAATGCGGCATTTCGACATTAAGATTTGAGGAAGAGTATTCACTCTGCATAGGAGCAGCAGTCCACAGAGAAGTGGAATGTCCACCTTGGATTGTCATATTATCAACAGGATGAATATGCGCACTGCCATCAGAAACACTGGCCATTGCTGCAGAAACAACGAAGATGAAGTACATGAAGACGAGATATTTACCAAGTCAGGATAAAAAAGATAACACCATCGAGGTGTTATGGGAAAGGGAGGACATTTTTCCAAGATGACCATGACACGAACATTCGTCTAGATAGAATTCAGTTCTTTTAATGGATAAAAAAGATTGATGAACAATATCAACCATATGCATAAAGTGGGTGGAGAAAAATAAGCAACTACCCATATGCATGTACGATTGCTCTGCATGATTCCAGTCCTGATTATTATCGCTCTCGAAAATCTGAGGTGTCTTGAGTACGTGTCTATGCCCCATAGCTGTCTAAGCCACAAAGCAGAAAAAATGTTTCTCAAGCAGACCAAAACCTGCAAGCACAAAAGGTTCAGGAAATAGAAATCAATATGGAATTATAGATAAATGAACAAAATAGATTAGCTCATTTCAAAAACTCCACACAAGTTAAGGTAACTCAATGTAGATCTCATTTTACCAAGTATTACTAACCTTCGAGGCATGATGTTAATTAGCCCACCAAAATAGGTACATATATAAATTCAGATATCACTCAAAATAAGCAATTAATACATTCAACCTGTTAACTTCTACCAGGAAGGCTATATAGCATGTCTAATTTCTGCAAAGGTGTCTCAATGTTAGGTTTATCTGGACAATCCTTTCTATTTAATAATGATGGCAATCAGAACCTTCAGTTAACCAGAATCATCAACAAAGGAAGAATCAGAGTTCGAAATAGTATATCCTCCCAAGATATTTACAAAGACGAGGATGTACAACAGTAAGAAGATATACACGAGTCCTCGTACAAATTTTCAATTCTAAAATTTTGCAGCATCTAATATGCCCAACCTTCGTGCAATTGGCATACTATTCATCAAGGGCCCCTATGACCCATGACCTGATAGCAGCCAGTTTACAACCAAGATTCTGGGGATCGAGGAGACTAGGCCTCTGAAATCTTCCCCTAGTGTTCCAAATCATGATGTAACCATAATCAAGACCAATTTATTTATAAGAAGAACAATCCTTCACTACGTTAAAATGGTTATGTATTAGCGAGTTAACCAAAATTCTAACAACCATTAACTCCCATATGAATAAAATGATTGGTGCAGATCATGCATCATATGTCAGAAACACCCTACAAGATTGACCCCTTTCTCCTAGATTGACAGTTAATAAGTACACTTCTATTTAAGAAGCCCTTCTCATTTTGAAACATGTAACTTCAAAAAAGGTATAAGAATCTTGGCATAGGCTAACACATAATCGAAATTTTGTCGATATAAATAAATATTTTTATATCGATCAACCACAAAAATACACTAAGCTTTCTTATTTAGTAAAGTGTTAACAGTGAAGACATCCACACAAACAGGTTAACAAGAGAAAATGTAAAGCAATAACTCATAAAGGTCTTTAAAAGTCTCTTCTTCGGAGATATTTAAACCTATTTCTCTTGCATTCTCTAATGTAATACTACTATTCTCCATCTCCAACAGGATGAACATATAAACAGAATTTCTGGAGTCAGAAGATCTAAGTGGGATAGATTTAAAAATATAGCAAGTATATTGTGGGTTTATGAAAAAAGGGGTTACTGTTAACTCGTGCAAATATGCATTCATCCTTCATCTCTATACTATAATATGTAGAATGGAAAGTGTCCATCAATGGCAACAGTATACTTTATATGGCATAATTAATTATTATAACAATCTTCGTAAATTATTAATCTTTCAAGGAGACAACATAAACTTGTAAATTAAGTGCTTCACAGCAATTCAACTTTCCACCATACTGAATATAAGAGCAACCAAGAATCGACTTTTCCTTTAGATCATAAAAGTTCAAGGAGGTGATCAGTTTCAAGAAAGAATGATTCAAGTTCACTATTCTACCAAACACAATATTAAATTCCATTGTTTTAGTGTCCTACAGCAATTACAAGCACAAATTCAAATTCATACAGGAAATTCAAATTTCTGCACAATGTATATGAGAACTTAATCGAAGATAGATCTGACCCAATTGTCCCAAAGAAAGACTAGAACTAACTTGACGTTCTAATGTTTGACAGCCTTGAAAATGAATACCTGTGGTGATCTTTGATCATGAAGTAAAATGCTAGTTAGTCAAGAAACTTGGGCAAACTATGTATGTTCACTTATTTTTATTACCATGGCAAAGTCATTAATACGCGTAGAGCTACAGGGGTCCAACTTCATATATAAAATTAACTTTCGCACCCTATCGTGTCTACTAGATGAAGCATACTAGGGGGAAGTGAGGAAGATCAAATGATACACTCAAATATACAATGCTCTAAGGAATTCGAAAACACTCAAGTCAGAGGCATGTGTCAAGAAAAGCAAACAACTAAACGTCTAGACCACAGAGGGAAAATTCCAAGAAATTAATGAAAAATATTTAGAGTGTGTTTGGGACACATTCTTTTGAAAGAATGTATTATTGAATGATAGATTGATAGAGAATGTGTGGTTAAAAATGAATGAAAAGTTATTGATGTGATGGAAAATATTATTTTATTGAAGAATGCGTGGTTAAAAATGAGTAGAAGAATGAGAATGAAAAAAATAATGTGTACCAAACAGGGCCTTAGTTTGAAATAATACAATAAATCATTTACGGACAGAGCGAGGGATCAACAAAAAACAAAGAAATAATGGTCCCCCACAAAATAACAATGATTGGTTCCAAGAATAATGCACCCAGGAAAGCTATTCGATCTTCAAACTAACTGAGGCACAGGCATCAGTGTTTAACTCATTGAGAGGAGAAGCTAGTCCACCAAAAGGGAAACTTGTCTGTAAAAAAATCCTCTAAGAGACAAGTAGAGTCCTAGAAAAATCCCAGGCTATGATTTTCTTCCAATGTCAGGCCACAGGAAAACTTGCCAGCAGAAACTTAAGTGATCATCAGCACTCCGGACACCATGTTGACTGCTTCCCATTTAACTATTCTCGTAGGGACATGATGTACTAGAAAGAAAGTCCCACGGGCAGATAATCAGTGTCCAAAAGGCATTGTTCTTAAATTACTTTATAACGGAGGGCAGAAATTTCATTGCTCAACTCTTAATCTAGATTGTTTTCTTACTCAAGTTGATTTTCAGCCTCCATTTAGTATGACCACGATCTTTAAAGAAACAGCTTAAGCATCACAAACTCAACAGCATCAACCAAATGTTAAGCAACCAACACACAGCTCAATTCAAAGACAATAAACTTCTGCCAACAAGCAAAGAAATTGAGGTGTTCATTGGAGAGATTATATCCAGTTGCTCAGGATCTCTAGAGGCTTGTAATTATGACCACAGATCAACCAAACACACTTCCATCATACAAACCACTTAGTCTGCACATTTAGCCCAACCCAGTACGTCAATTTCCTGCTAACCAGTTGTGTTGAGAAAAGAGCTGGTCAACATAATTCCTAAAAGGAATAGAAGCACTCACCTTGTCACCATAAACCAACATGGAGACAGTAATGTAACTGCCTTCTTTCCCCAACTCCAAATGTACGTGGAATAATCAAACTTAAAGAGATACCTTAGTATTAACGGTAAGGAGTTCTCAAAGGATCCTAACTTTATTAGACAGAATGATTGACGATGCAAATAAATTCCACAAAGAAGAAAATTATCATATTTTGCAAAAATGACGTAATCCAGAGGTTACAATCTCTATCTAAGCTCAGAAGTTGAGGCATATGACACTGCAACCGTGGCAGGGTCAGTCTTAACGATTCTTGGAGGGCAACCAGATGTCAAAATCAAACTTGTTCATTTTATCATCCAGATAGACAAAACGTGCCTGCAATAATATTTGTAATTCAGAATCTTCATACCAGGAGACTGATTAGCTATTTACTTAATATGTATCCTGTATGTCTAGGTAACAAGTGTTTTCCAGGCTTTTTAAAAACTAAAGTTTCGCCAAGGTATAAAAGAAATTCAATATTACGTCCATGACCTACCTACACTAAGACATGTTCTAAAAACTGCATAGAAGACTTTTTATCATCGATGAGTACTGAACCACGAGAAACAATTTTAAAACTGATGTAATCTGGGAAGTTTGCTTTGTAAAACAATTATCAGTCTGGAAAGGACTGTAGAGGACTAAGCAAAGAACGTCTCACCTGCATGTTATGCCCCTCATTCCACGGGCTTTGCAAACTCGTGTTCATTTTAAAGGCAAGGAAGATGAACCAATATAGTATACCATCACTGTACCAAAATTCAGGCTCAAGTAAATCACAAATGTCTAGGTTTGAACTATTAGGCTGATATAAGGATTCTATCAAATCAAAGGCCAAATCCTCCATAAATACAAGCCACCAGCAACCCCTTCCTGCATAGTGAAAAACGTCTAAACCTATTTGTTGTAATTCAGAATAATACTATCTCAAACGGTAATTGAACTTAGGACCTAGGAAGATAATGATGAGCAGAAATATATTTGAATGACGCTGAAAGATCAGCAAAAAGGGAGTTCACAAAAATAAGAAAGTTGTTATATTAATTTGAATGGCTAATCCAACTGTTTATAATGTAGCTCAAACCACTGGGATAGAGCATTTTTGGTTAATTTTAAAAATATTACTTAAAAGTAAGTTTTAAAATAAATAGACTTATTTATTAGCGCAGAGTTGGAAATAAGTAACTTATTGTGATAGTTTTTGTTAGGTAAGATTTACTTTCAAAATAAGTAACTTTTTACAAAATAAATTAAATTACCCAAACATGCTTGGAAACAAAAACTTTCTTAAAAAATAAATTCATTTTTTTGTAAGCTTCGCAAAACAGTCTCTAAAGAGAAAACTAAGGAACTCTTTCAAATAGGGAAAGCTGAAAAGTTATTGAAAAATACCAACCAAAACAGTTCCCTATTAACTGTGTAGTCATATAGCAATCTAACCACACGCAAGTTTAAATATAAGAATCAATTACATAATAAGTAAATTGAAATATAGAAAGGCAAAAAAAAAAAATTAATAGAAGCAAATATACCCATCAGAACTTATACAGTCAAAAAATAGCAGCAAAAATCAAACCATCATGACACCTGCGCAGCCAAGCATGCTAAAAAACTACACCGACAGTAAAGATCGTAATCTGATACGGAACTAAAACAAAAAATGCATATTAATTCAGAAAAAAAGTTATTTAACAAAAAATGATCGTAAACAAAATAACTAACAATCAATTTATTTAACATGAAAAAAAAAATCATAGCAAGACGTAGATTGTTCATCTGAAAATAAGAAAAACGAAAACAACATAGACCAACAAATAGAAATTCAAAAAGCATTCAAAGATTATTATTAACGATAAAAAAATTACCTCGGAAAATCGATGATCCGATGGTTCAGATGAACGATTGAGAAAAGTATACAGTGTTGATTTATGTGTAGACTTAAAAGAGAAACGTAAGAGAGGAAGCGGTGAAGTTTATTTTATAGCGGTTGGGTCATGAATGGGTGCGGGGATTACGATAATAATAAATTATGTGAATAAAAATATTTAGGCCCGTTTGGTTTTTTTTTGATACCCTAGGCCCGTTTGGTTTATCTCCTATTTTGCTTCTACTTTTTGTGGAAGGAAATTATTTTTAAAAATTATTTTAGTCAAGCAAAATATTTTTAAAAATTATCCAAACATATTTAAAAGTAAGCTACCTTAATTTTTTTGTTAGAGGAAGTTATATTGGACCAACTTTTTCTAAAAACTCTTCTCACTCGAAGAAATAATATTAGTCAAATGGGTTCAAAAGTTACTTTTGGATTTTAAATCATGTCAAACATGTCCTTAATCTGGAAAATAACTTTTAACCTTTAAAATTTCCTGTTAAACGGACTCTTAGTAATGGAAACAGATACAACGCTGATTTTTAGGCTTCATTTTTTCGAAAATACTTTTTTAAAACCCATTTTCAATTCCACATTCTCCCATAAAATAATTTTACACGTAAATTCAAATATTTTTCTTATTTTTTAACCTTGCATTCTCAAAAAAATTACTATTCCAAAATATAATTTTCCCCCCTAAAATGGGCTAAAAAATGGACTTAATAATATATTGGTAAAAATTTTAAATTTAAGAGAGAGTAGGCACGAAAAATTAAAATATATACATCTTTCTACATATAAAAAGTGCATATTTAACGAAATTTGTTGATTTAATGGAAAAATTAACGGAATTTGTTGTTTTAACGGATTATGTAACGGAATTTCTTATTTTAAACACGCGGCTGCACCTTCTTTCAGTATTTTTATCATAATTTTGTATTCCGATATTCGATTGAGGCGATTCAAAATGCGTTTGAAAGCTAACCAATCTGGCTACAACTTTGATTCAGACATCATTCTCCAATTCCATCACTTTCTATGTCAAAAATATATCTCAATATAACGGACTATGTGACAGAATGTTTTGTTTTAAACAGGAAGTTGCACATTCTTTCAGTATTTTTATCATAACTTTGTATTTCGATATCCGATTGAGGCGATTCAAATTGCGTTGGAAAGTTAAATCATCTAGATACAACTTTGATTCAGATATCATTCTCCAATTCGACCACTTTATATGCCAAAAATAGGTCTCAATATAACGGACTATGTAACGGAATTTCTTGTTTTAAACAGGCAGCTGCACCTTCCTTCAGTGTCTTTATCATAACTTTG
>CAIGRM010186109.1:0-13614 GCA_903798335.1 Fraxinus albicans
TTGGATCCCTTACAATTTAGCCATTTCTCCAAATTTGTCAACTTTTGCTTATTTTCTTCGATCTCACCAACTTACATCACAACATCAAAATCACACATCTAATTATTTATCAATTACATAAATATTACATCATTAATTATTTAATTAACCAAAAAATTACATCTTTATTAATAATAAATTAATTCTTAAACAAAACTATTAAATATAAACTACGCAAACGTGTATTGCGCGTTACTTGCACCTAGTACTTACATAAGAGTGAAATCCATGTGTATAAAAAAAATGCCAAAAAAATCCTTCCCTCCCCCGAGTGTGAGTATGCTGTCGGGAAGGATGTAGCATAGCAAAATTCAATAAAATAAGTAGTAGAAAAAGAGATTTCTTTGTAGTGCTTGCATTGTACGTTAATTCTATATAATATTTATTACTTATTTAAAAGTGTATAAAATAAAACTTTAGTAGAAATTATACTAATATGTTTTTCAGGTATGTGGATTGGTTATTGTTGAAAATTATTGATTTCACCATTTAGGAATTGAGTCAACTTCAAAATTTATTATCATGTCACTAGGGTTCAATTATAAACAATTTTAACTCTTTGTTATTGAGTCTCGAGCTTTTATAAACGCTAGCTTCGAAGAGTGGCACAAATACTTAACATTTATTTATTTATTTATTTATTTGACAATTTGATTATTGTTTTTATATTTAAACTCATTTAAGAACTTACCCTAAAAATGTCCCGATAAAATGATGGATCGTTTGACCAGTGTTCTAAAAAGCAAGGCGGGAAGCGTGATGAAAACGCTTTACTTTGAGTCTAAGTGAGAATTAAGCGGTCAATGACAATGTTGACCGCTTAATGCTCGTCTAGGCGCCTAGGTGTGCTTTCGCCTTGACACTCCAATGTTAAAATTTGACTACTCGTTGAATACGATAACTAACAAATTGCTCATATAAACTTATTTTTTCTTATTTCATTCAATTCAAGAATAATTCCTAACATTTATAGTGTGTTTGATGACTTTCTTTTTCATAAAAAATATTTTTCCCTCAAATTCTTATTTTTGGAGTTTTTGATTGACATTTTCTTCACGAAAAATATTTTCCAATAATTGGTCACGTGGCCATATTTTCCTAAAAAACAAGGAAAATATTACATTTTTTTTTGGGAAGGGTTATTGTCTTTCTCTCTCGTCTTCTCAACAATAAAAGATTGACAAGTATAATATTTTATAGACTGAAAATTAAACAAATAAAAATATTTAATTAATAATTTTCATGCAAATAAATTCTAAAACTTGTCTAGAACTTATTTTTTTCTATGCAAATTTCATACTTGCATGCGAAATCATGAGATATGAAAGACATTTCATTTACATTTAAATAGGATTAAATTTTCATTCACTTATCTTTTTTCTTTTTCCCCAATTTGGAAAAATGAATTAAAAAAAAAAAAACTATAACAATATTAAAGTGAGTCATGTTTTCCGTGTCAATAATAGACAAGATTTATTAATAAAACTTTGGAATACACGTTTTTGAATAATGAAGTTTGACTCCAACTACATATCGCGATTTGTTGCCTCCAATTAAAGAAAATAATTGATTTCTTCAACTATTATTCCAATTTCACCAAATGCATGTAGTTGAGGAAATTAATGATATCCATATTGATATATTCATTTCAATATTAATGAAATATTATAAACGATAAAAGATTACACAGTTGTATTTATGTACTTTATTATAAGATGTATGTTACTATGTCTGTAAGGATTTCCAACAAGAATAATGTTATATAACTTCACTGGACTGACAACTTCAATCTAGACAGCACTAGATGATGTATTAAATGAAATGTGAAATTAAATAAATAATTTTATTTCATTTATCAATTAATGCCACATCAACGCCACTCAAACTTGGGTGCAGCCCCAATGTGATTGAGTAACATTACTCTTTCAACAAGCTAATTATTTAATATTATTGAAAAAATAACTTTTGCCAAAAACTTTCCCAATTTCCCTTTATTTAATTATGAACAACTGGTAGTAAATTAATGTTGAAAGCAGTAAAGAAATTGAATGAGTTAATTTTCAGTTCTCACGTTGATTATAATTAGACAAAATAAATAAGGGCATATTAGTAAACAAATAAAATAAAATTAAACATTCTCGATAAAGAAACATGACTATATAATTGTAATAAGAAAATAAGGAAAATCGACCTATAAAAATGGGACAGGTGGAGTATATTTATAGCCAAACAAAATTAACAAAAATAAGTCAATTTGTCAAATGAACTAATATTTAAAGATTAAAAAAAAAAAAAACTCATTAAAATATTGTTTTACTGTTTAAACTCGAAAAGCTACAAATCCTAAACCATAAAACAAGAAAGTGGTCTCTTACAATTTGACATCGACCGCCGAAAGACAACAAGAAGGAAAAATCAATGAAATGGTGGGTCAAAGAGGATATGTGTTGTGGCTTTATCTGCCCTTCATGATCAGCCGCAAGTCCTATTTTTATTTTTATTTATTTTTATTTATTTTTTTTTAAATGGATGATATTTGCTAAATTCGAAAAATTGGTATCGGATTAACCAGTTTAAGGTTTGACAGTTCATTTGACCTATTTTTTTTTTCTCGATTTTCATTTTCAAGTATATTAAGTAATACCTGATCAAACATTGGACAAGTTTTCGATTTTTCCGAATTGAATTGTCCAATCCAATTCGGGTTTTACATATGATTATTAATTATAGGAGGACAAATAAAATGGTGGTTATATTGTCACCACAATTTTTATTTGATGCACCATATTTTAATTGCAGTTAAACTTCTTAATTTTTGCTCATTATAAGAATTATTTTTTAAACTTTTTTTCGTCGAATTTTTATCTTCAATATTTCATTAAGTAGTTTATCTCATCCTTGACGATAATTATTTATATCAAAATATTTTATTTTTTTAATTTGAAATAAGGGAAAAATATTTTTTCCACTTTTTTTTTATTTATTGTTTAAAAATATGATGGAAGATAAATTGTTTTACCTCCATTTCAATGAATTTGTTGACATAAAACTGTTATTAAGAGTGTATTTGGTAGAGATTGCAATCAAATTAAAATTGAAAAATTAGCCGTTATTGTTGACTTTTATTAGACGAGCAGGATTCAATAACGGCTATATTTTCAATTTTAATTCCTTCCAAAAAGCTTTAAGGGCGTGTTCAGTAGAGATTAAAATTGGATTAAAATTGAAAAACTAGCCGTTATTTTTGACTTTTATTAGACGAGTAGGACTCAATAACGGCCATATTTTCAATTTTAATTGGTTTTAAGTTGTACCAAACAGGCCCTAAATATAAAATGTATTAACTAATTGAAAGTTGTAAGAAAAAAAATGACATGAAAAATCGTTAGGAACATAAATAATATAATGAGTAAATATTAAGAACGCTGAATGTAATAAGATGTAGTGCCAGAAATAAAAATTGGGAATGTAATTACCCAAATAAAATATCATCAAATTTGAAAATTGATTTTTAGGGGATTATCGAACGACCAGGATTTGCAGTCCACGGGAGCACCGTAGCCCGAGCAATACCTAATAGTTACCCCGCTTAAGAAAGATTCCTCTATTCCCAATTTCAATGCAAAGAGCGACACAACGTGGAATATACTGTATTATATTGGATTACAGAGAACGAGAGACAAGATAACGGACACCCCGAGGCAGCCTAGAGGAGTGGGAAATTCACAACAAATTGTGTCGTTTTGCTTCATCTGTTTGTACGGAAATGAGATTGGTTGGAAGCCCTGGAGCCTGGGAATGTAGCGCCACCACCACTACAGGCGACGAAGGAGCCGGTGGTGGTGGGGTGGTGGTTGTCGGAGTAAAGTTGGATGCACGGAGCAGGGAGTTGCTGACGTGGGCGTTAGTGAAAGTGGCACAGTCTGGGGATCGTGTCATTGCTCTGCACATCCTCGATCCCAGCACCGGTATCCTTCCATCTCTCTCACTCACACTCACTAGGGCACACGTCCGCACAGTTTTTTTTATTTCACTCCGGGTCCGGGAACGGCGGGAAGAATGCCATCTCTCATCCAATTAGCGTGGTTTGTTACACTGTACTGTGTATTTGGTGAAAGCTCGTGTGGTGCCTCGCACTATGCAGTCTATGCTTGAATTGTATTAAAGGACTTAGGATTTTTGCATATTGAGCGAAATTCGAGTTTCTACTGCGTTGTTTTGCTCTCAAAGTGCGACTCACTGTCGGAGTTTGTAAACTGTATGAAATTTGATGTTTGGTTTCTGGGATCAGATTAATTGTTTAATTCTTGCTTTTTTGTTCATATTTGTGAAGAAGGGAAAGCGAGTTTGCTTTCGCTAGTGAAGACTTTCGATTCGGTTCTGGCTGCTTATGAAGGTTTCTGCAACCTGAAACAGGTCTGTTTAAAATTCTCTTATGATTCTTGTGTCTACTTATTTTTTTTACTGTCAGTTTCTTCAAAAACATTAAAATTTCCAACCTCCTATAGTGGGAATGAAATTCGTTTGATGATTCTTGTACTAAATTCAATCAATTATAATTTACCTGGTCCAAGTATTTTCTAAATTGTTATCTGAGTTTTACTTTTATATTTCTCTCTCTATTTTCTTCATACCCCGCATGATTGGACAAAAATTCATTTGCAGCAGTATTGTCAACTTTTTTAAAGGAAGTTTTGCTTGATTCCATGAATTTGTCAGGTGGATCTGAAGCTTAGAGTCTGTAGAGGATCACCAGTTCGTAGAGTCCTAACTCAGGAAGTAAAATTATGTGGAGCAACGAGTTTAATTGTTGGTTCTTCTCTAGAGCAACACACAATTAGATCTAGGACATCAGTCGCGAAGTATTGTGCAAAGAATCTCCCAAAAAACGTCTCAGTTATATCTGTTAATAATGGCAAGATCATGTTCCAAAGAGAAGCAACTACTTCGGTAGGCCCAGAGTCAAGATCCAAACAGGGGAAAACTATGGGAAAAAGCCCTTTGAGTTTACCACCTGAGAGAGTTTTCTCATCATCAAATAGTGAAAATGAGCACAATTCCATGGCTTTGGTTCCCATCGAGACTCAGGAAATGCCAGAGTCAAGGTCTGGATGGACACTCCTCCAAAGGGTCTTTTTCCCTAGTGGAAAAGTACCTGAAAATCGTCCTAAGAAGTCGTCTGCAACGCAAAGGATGTTGAAATTACCAAGCCGTCAATCTGTCACGGCTATTTGTCCTGATCCAAAACATATTAATCTGTACAATAATGATGAGTGCCATTGTACAAATTTTGATGCAGAAAAGGGTGCAATTGTACCGTATGTGGCTGGCACTAATTCTGTATCTGATTTTCCTAAAACCATTTTGAGAGAACTTGAGGGTCTTGAGAAGTACTCATCAACATGTAGAATATTTAGCTACCAAGAACTTTTGTTAGCAACAAACAGTTTCACTGCTGGTTTGTTTTCCATCTCAACTGCTGTCTTTTACAATTTGTTTTTACTGCTCACCTTATGGGTTTACTTTATTGACTGGCAACTATATTATCAGAAAATCTGATTGGGAAAGGGGGTAGCAGTCGAGTTTATAGAGGTTGTCTACCAGAAGGCAAGGAACTGGCTGTGAAAATTCTTAAGCCATCAGAGGATGTGTTGGAGCTTTTTGTTTCTGAAATTGAAACCATCACGTCTTTGCATCACAGCAATATAATTTCATTGGTTGGCTTCTGTTTTGAGGACAACAATCTACTTTTGGTTTATAATCTTCTATCCAGAGGAAGCCTAGAAGACAATCTCCATGGTATATATAAATGTTTCTTTCTTCTAATTGGAAGAATCCACTTGCACAATGTTTTAAAATTTATTTTAATGAATAACTGCTTTGTGAATTAGGTCCTCAGAAAACAGGGAATTTATTTTGTTGGGAAGATAGATATAAAGTCGCTTTGGGCGTTGCTGAGGCACTGGACCATCTACATAATACAGCAGTTGAACCCATCATTCACAGGGATGTGAAATCTTCAAATATCCTTCTTTCAGATGCTTTTGAGCCGCAGGTGCTGCTTACTTTTCATTAACTTCATTATTTGCCAGATATTACTCGTATTAACACTCATTTTGGTCTGCAGCTTTCAGATTTCGGGCTTGCTACTGGGACTTCAAGTTCTTCGCATCATATGGATACAACTGATGTTGCTGGAACATTTGGGTGAGTTTGTATTCTTTCTTTAGTTTTAAAGTCATTTTGATACAGTAGATAACCTTTTTTCCTGTGGCAGCTACTTGGCTCCGGAATACTTTATGCATGGCAAATTGAATGAAAAGATTGATGTTTACGCATTTGGCGTTGTACTCCTTGAGCTTTTGTCTGGTAGAAAGCCCATTGATAATAAACTTCCAAAGGGTGAAGAAAGCTTGGTAATGTGGGTATGTATCTGTTTCTACTTGAGCAAGTTTTTGTCTTCTATTGATTTAGGCATCGTTTCAATTATAATGTCATTAAGAGCACATTTATTCTGCTGAGGATTTATCTCTTCAGCTATTTGTTGGTTAAAAGTTCAAACTGCCGATCTTTTTTCAGGCTAATCGCGTAACAAAAGATGGGAAAATTTCACAGTTGCTAGATCCTGACCTGATTAATGCTTATGACTACTATCAATTTGAGAAAATGGTCTTAGCTGCAATCCTTTGCATCAGACGTGCACCTCAATCTCGTCCTCAAATTAGCCTTGTAAGCCTATTTTTAATAATAGCAACGTGGTCGTCTAGATAATGAATTTAACTGTTGGTGCTAACTCGTAACAGATCCTCAAACTCCTTCAAGGTGATCTGGGAGTTCTTGAGTGGGCAACGGAGCAGGTAAATGCTTCGGAAGAAGTAGATAGTGTCAATGGTGAGCAGTCGGGAACGAATCTCCAATCTTTTATTAATCTTGCACTGCTTAATTTGGAGGAAGGCTCCGGTTCTAGTAGCAGCACCGAGCAAAACATCTTGGTCGAGGATTACCTCCAAGGCAGATGGAGCCCTTCTTAAAGCTTTGACTGAATATTGTTTTCGTGGATAATTTTCCGTCAACTAAAGATTGTTCTGCGGTCAGACGGTGTATATGAATTTGTTTAGCCATGTGATCTTTTTGTTACCACATTGTCATGTCTTAGACGAGAGGATTATAGCGTTAGGACCTCCTCCTTACCTGATTTATTTCAGTCCATATGTCGATTGGACTGCTTTTTGTTACGTGGATCACATTGTCACAATTCTTTCTGCAAATACTGAAACTGATGCAGAATTTGCAAATGCCAGCTATTGTTACAGTGGGCACCATTAGCAATTGCCCACATTTGTAATTTACAGGTGTGATGATACACAATTTCAACAATTTATCGCAAGGAAAATGAATTTCAGTAAGTCGATATTCTTTTCTTTGTCTTGG
Organism: Fraxinus albicans; assembly: GCA_903798335.1. Classification (NCBI taxonomy): domain Eukaryota; kingdom Viridiplantae; phylum Streptophyta; class Magnoliopsida; order Lamiales; family Oleaceae; genus Fraxinus; species Fraxinus albicans. The sequence continues at coordinate 7,471 of CAIGRM010186109.1, forward strand.
TGATATTTAGTCCAACCTGTTTACATTCTTGAACTTGGTGGAGGTGGATACTTACATTTTGTTTCAGCCCGATTTTTCATAGAGAAATGAGTTTTGTAAGGCCGTGTTTGATTCATCCTATTTTCCATGAAACTTAGAAATTATTTTTCAAGTTCCAACTTTTGTTTTATTTGATAGCCAATTTTTTCTTGGCAAAATAATTTCCTCCCCCCCCCCCCACCACGTGACCCCCTTTCCATGTTTTCATTGAATTGGTTTTTCCACCACTTTGGTGGGAAATTTTTTTTTTTTCCAATAGAAACAAATTCTATCTCCAATTGTAATTTTTTTTTTTTTTTTAATGGACAATTTACATGGAAAACAAAGTCAAACGAATACCAAAAGATCCAAAATTTCAACATTTTTCAGGTGGAAAATGATACAAATCAAACACAATTAATTTAATTCTGAGGAAAACAATTTTAGGCAATTCAATTTCTTATAATTCATTTTCTTTTCACCCAAATTTCACTCTTGTAATCAAACAGACCTTTAAATAGTAATTATTTGGAATATATGTGGTTAAAAAGTTAGGAAAAGTTCTGAATTTACATATAAAATATTTTATCGAAAACATGAGTTTTTGGAGAATGGTGATCAAATAAGTTGGTGGTCCCTTCTCCAATTTTCCTCCTTCTCGGAATCAGATTCTACCCTTTCGTCTCTATATGATGGCATATGCTATGCCATACTTGTGCTTGTTAAGACATAAGTCTAAAACAAAGCGGTTCATGCTCGAAGTATGGTTAAGAATGATTTTTTCTCGAAGTATTTCTTGTTAATTGAATCCTACGTAGCTAGTACGTCAAAATTAAATTCTAATCAAGATCACTCCACGCCGATTTATGTCATATTCGTAAGACCATACAAAACATTAATTTCAAATACCCTTAAAAGATTTCAAATTAAGAGCAGATTATATTAGCTAATTATAAAATGCCTTTTTGCATTGTTTTATACTATGTTTGAGTTGGACTTCAGATATAGAAAACAAGTCTATCCGGCTAAGTCATGGTCACAATTCCTCAATTCTTTGAACCCTAAATTTCCATCTCTTGATTTGACCTTAAGGCAGTGTTTGATAGCATGCATTTTATATGGAAAATAGAATTCAAATTTCATTTTCCATCATTGGCAGTGTTTGATGTCCACCTTTTGTCATGAAATTTGTGGGAAAAAAAAAAATTCCACTCACACGCCTAATTCTTGGCGTGAAAGGAAAAGATTTTCCCACCTTTTAGGTGGGAAAACGAATTCTGAGATCTCTTTTTTTTCTTGTAATGGAAACAGATTTCATAACAAATTATAAAAAAAAAATTCACTTTAATAGACAATTTTCATGTAAAATAAAGCCAAACGAACACTAAACTTTAATTAAAAAAATGATTTTTTAGTAAAAAGAAAAAAAAAAATTTGTAATGGAAACAAATTTTGTGTTTTTTTTTTTTACTTTTTAGCAATGGAAACAAATTTTATAATCAATTGTGAAAAAAATTGTCACTTTAATGGACAATTTACATGTAAAAATAAGGTCAAACGAACACAAAATTTTAAAATTTTCCATGTGGAAAATTATACCAATAAAACACACTTAATTAACAACTCCCTGCAAAATAGTTTCTAGGTAATTACTTTCTCTGAAATTCATTTTTTTTCCATTCATTTTCCACCATTGCAATCAAACGGACCTCAATTCTTTGGTTTGATTTTTGCTTTCTGGGTAGTATAAAGAAATGATGCACGTAACATTTTTATCCATCTTCAGGGCCAGACTCCAAGAGGCCTCTGCGTGAGGCCCAGCATTTTGGGGGGCCCAAATAAGTATTTTTGTTTCCTTTTTTTTTTTAAAACCAAACTTCACGGTCTTCACCTTCAACTTTCTCAATCCTCGGCTCCACGGTAGCGACAGAGATAAATCAAAACCTAGAGTCCTACCTAGCCCAACGACACTACTCTGCAAGTCTGCAACTTCTCCAAAATCCGACCGGCGACGGCATCCTTCGGTCTATTTTCCTTGGTAAATCATTTATTCTTTTGTTATTAATTCATTTTCTTGTTTTGGGGTGAGATTCAAATTGGGTTCTTTGTCTATTTGTTGCAATATCTTGAAGATTTGAAATTTGAAGTGTATCTAGTATTCCAGTTTTTGGTGAATGAAATTGTTATGGTTGGATCTCAACTTCAACCAAAATCAACTAAATTCAACACACAATTGAAAGCAGTCAGTTGGGAATCAATAACCCAAGCTGTAAGTCTATTAATTGAAATGAAATTACAATGCAATAGTGAAATGTAAAGAGAAAGGGGGAGGAGAAATGCAGAAAATTAGAGAAGTAAGAAGAGAATTCAGATTCAGAGAAATAAAAGAGGACTGAGAAACAGATTTAGAGAAATGAAAGAGAAGGAGAAGAAGAATTTCAGATTAAGAGATGAAGATAGAGAGAAGCTGAAAAGAGAAATGGGGGGATTCAGTTTTTTGCAACAATTTTCAACTTCCTTTTCATCCTCCCCATGTGCTGAATTTATAGAGTAGTCATAGAATATTCTAGAATGCATGGGCTGTGGTGAGAGTCATGATAGAAATTCTGAAATTCATCCTGCTTAATTGCTTATTGAATAATCATTACCTGTACCTGTGAACCTTATTGAATAAATAAACGGGGTAGGAAACGGGGCAAGCCCGCACCCCGAACCCGCCCCGCCCCGCCCTGAACCCGCTCCGTTGCCATCTCTAGACCCGACGACTGAAATGGTGCAGGGGCAGTCTGATCGCAGAGGAACTGAAGAAGATGAAGCGATATTGGTTTGGGCTTTATTTTTTATTTTCTTTTAAGTAGTGGGGTTAAATTGTTTTAGGTCCTTTTTTATAACATTAAGCCCAGTGGTATTGGCCCAAAATCCAAAACCCTGTAATCGGATTGAACTAAATTGACAAATACAATTTTCACCAAATTTCCACCCTTTCTCTTATTCTCTGTCACTGTGCATCGCCCGTCACCGCTGTGGCCCGTGGACTTGCTCGTGAGTCTGTGACCTGTAGTGCCTCCGACTTCCTCCAATGGAATTTTAGTATGTAAGTCTATAATTTGTGCAAAGATTAATTTGGAATTTTGGTTCCTGCAGGCTGCTACTTCATTTTTGTGTGCAAAGATTAAGTAGTGGGCTTTAATTTGAAATTTGTGCAAAATTTAAGTAGTGGGCTTTAATTCCTTTTTTTCATTTTTTTTAATTTTCTTGTCTGATTTGTAATCTGGTCTCGATTCAAATGTAACGTCCATGCCTATTTTTGTGGTAGGAAAAATACAAACACAAAGTTTTCCTGTCTGTCTATCTGTCTGTTATGCAAAATGGAGCATTTGATAGAAACCAAATGCATTGGCTGAGTTAAAAATTGAAGGGGTGATAGAAACAAAATGCATTAGTTAATTTTGATGCTTGAATTTGATTGGTGATTTAGTTTGCGGATTGTGGTGATTTCTACTCAACTTCTTCATCAACAAAATTGAAACATGATATTGGATTTTATTAGTGTTTTCCAAAATTGTTGTTTCTTGATGGTTATCCATTATTTTTCGACAACATTTCTCTTGAATTTTTGATGTGGTTGATATGGTTTTCTCCTTGCCTCCCCTGAAGTGCAATAGGTGAAATACCCAGACCAAAATCCAGTGGGGGCAGGTGGCTCCGCACCTGTTTATACCACATTACAATTCGATAACTTACTTTACATTATGGATGAAGTAAACGTGAAAAAACAGAATGGGAAGCACCAGATAGTTTTAATTGACGTTTGCGTATTTAACTCATTCAATTTCTTGATAATGTTTCTTATTCCATATTTTGCAAAACACCCTTTGATTTCTTAAGTTTAGTGTTTGTTTGGGATTAGATTATTTGTAGTGAAACATGATTTTGGAGAATGCATGATTNTATTTAACTCATTCAATTTCTTGATAATGTTTCTTATTCCATATTTTGCAAAACACCCTTTGATTTCTTAAGTTTAGTGTTTGTTTGGGATTAGATTATTTGTAGTGAAACATGATTTTGGAGAATGCATGATTAAAAGTATGGAAAAGTTATGGAACCACGTGTAAAATCATTTTATTGCGAGAACGTGGTTGAAAATGAGTTTGAGAAAAATTGATTTTCAAATAAGATGTGCCAAACAAACGCTTAATTGTCCAATCCTAATAGAAATGCAAGCCTAATATTTCTAGTTGTATGTTTAGCTTTTGTCTTTGTGCTGATTGTTGAAGTGTTAAGTATCACATTTTGTGTTGAGACATGTAATTTGGATTTAGAGAATGATTATTTGGAAGCTCATAAAATAATGTCTACTATTTGATCGTATGATGATTCACTTCTGTCGAGTATCAGTCTGAATCCATTGCCTGGATACAAAGTTTAATGGATCGCTTTACTTCGATTATGAATGGCAATTTTCTCGAGATTTTCTTCATTAGAAATGCAATTTAAGTTTTTCGATTCGATATGCTGGCATAGCAGTTCAACTAGACTAGGTTTGATTAGTTAACAAGGATTTGGATAATTCATAATAAGTTTGTGACGTATTAAAAGTTCCTCTATATTTAAATTCTTAATTTAATAGAATTATTGATATATAGAAATCTCCACCACCAACTTCTCTTCTTCTCTAGTGCTCTCTGATTCCACCTCCCTTTCTCCTTTTGTTGTCAAGTTCTTCATCACCTAGTTTATCCATATGCATCTTATTGGGAAGATATTATTTTTAGGTTGCTTTGTATGACTTTAAAAATACTGAGAGAAGTCGGATGGTCTTGCAAATTCACTGTCCTTTGACAAATTCAAATAATAACTTGTTTAGCATGCAGAAAATTTAAAAGGATATCAGTTATTGCTACTGCCACTCTATTTTAATGTGAAGATTTAAAGAAATGATGCACATAACATTTTTATCCATCTTTATCAGTGTTTGACGGGACAAACAATGGCGACCCAGCCAAAAGAAGAGGATGTTTCACAAACGGCAGATAGCCAGCAAGAAGGAACACATATGACTGTCGGGTGGGGAGGGAAAATAGAAGAGCAGTATAGGAAGATCAAGGAACATGCAGAAACATACCCCTATGTCTGGGGTTCCTATATCCTTGTATACGGAGGGTTTGGTCTCTGGTTGACGTACAGGTGGAGAAAGCTCCGAAAAACTGAGGACAGAGTTCGAGGTCTTCAAGAGCGACTCCGCAAGCTTGTTGAAGCTGAACAATTGACGAATTCTGTTTCAGCAAAAGAGCAATCTACGAACTCTTCTTCTGTAACAAAGAAGGGACGTCCGTCTGCTGATGAGTAGAGCAAATATTGGTTTATTCTACAATCAATTTAATGCTTTTCCAATGAATTTTCTTTGTGGTCGTAGTCTCTCAAATATTAGTTTATTCTACAATCAAATTAATGCTTTTCCAAAGAATTTTCTTTGCCTTCGTAGTCTCTCAAATGCATTGTAGTTTGGATAAGCTGAGTGCAGATACAGTTATCCTTGGTTAGTTTAGTCATACCCGAAGGCTGAAGAGCTTGGAATTTGTTGTATCTTACATTTATTGGCACATGCTTCAAACACTTAGGCCCTGTTCTCTTTGCTGTTTTCAAGCCGTTTTCTGTTTTCGATTTTTCGAAACAATGAAAACGCGTTCTCCTTCCCATTTTTGAAAACGAATTTTTGAAAAACAAGGAAAAATTTAAAGCTGAAAACAGAAAATAGTAAAAACGTCGTTTTGTAAATTTTGAAGCAAAAAACTCGAAACACCCAAAATGCGCAAAACAAGTGGAAAAAAACTGAAACAGAGACTACCGAAGCGTGCCCCTCTCTCTCTCACAAAACCTAACCCCTCTCTCTCCGTAAGATCAGAGCCATTTTCGAAAAGGGTTCGCTCTACCTTCCCGTCACCGACAGAGTAGAGGGCTTATCCACTACTCATGGCGATGCAATCGCCGACTGACGTAATGGCGTCTCTGATGGAGAAGTTGAAGCTCGATGACCGATGGATATCGCCTAGATCGTGGGACTCTGTTCCTTCTCAAACTGGCGCGTCCTCTCACTGTTCTCAATTTGTGTACCCCACTTCC
>CAIGRM010186113.1:0-25988 GCA_903798335.1 Fraxinus albicans
GGCCCCCACCTGCCCTGCCCTGGACGTTGATGAAGGAGGTAAATCACAGATTATGCATCTAAGGGTACAGGGTGGAAGGCTGCTCGTACACTCGCACTTACCCAAGGGCCAAATCCATATTTCAGGATTCGAACCCTTGACGCGACAGCCTCAAGCGAAGTTGGAGTTTTTCCACCTTCCCCTTTTACCACTTGGAGATGTGTCTTGGGGCGCCTTTTTAGCCTTTTAATTTTAGGGTGTGATTGTTAAAGCTTTAAAAATAAAAATAAAAAAATAGCAAATTTTAATAAAAATTGATGAAATATGTTGTTAAAAAATTAATAAAAACTATAGGTCTCATTAAGTTCGTGTTTGGCTCCAATTTTGTAAAACTCTTTTTTTTCTCAAACTCATTTTCAACAACACATTTTATGGATCCATAATTGTTTATTAACTTTTATCAAAATCTACTAAAAATTTGATTTTTATCAAAATCAAACGGATGCTAAATGTAATAAAATTTTAAAAGTAGATAAAAATTTAGCAGAGTTTAGTAAGCCTTTATTTGGTTTAGATGAAAATTAGATTTTTAGTAAATCTTGAAAGTTCATGGAATGCAAGGTTAAAAGTTGTGGATTTCATGAAATACGTGATTAAAATTAATTGTTGAATTTAACTTAAATCTTAATCAAATTTTATTGTTGGACCAAACAGAGGCTAAGTATGTGTTGAGAATTGAGATTGTACTGAAAACTACATGTCCGAAGAGTAGCGAAAATTTAACTTGTAAACAATGAAAAATCTCTAATAAATATTAACTATTTTCATGTTATACAAAATATTATTTGAAGCAAGAATCTCCCAACAAGTGAAGGACAACAACATTAATCACTACATGGTTGGAAATTTTGTTGGATCCACCCTAATAAGAAGACAAGGGATGAACAAATTTGTAGGACTATACAAAAGGATGGGCCGGAAAAAACAATGTTGGGATTGTGGATTTTTTAATTTTTTTACATTGGTAGACGTTCAAAACTTATTATCGATCATGTTAATATTTTCTCAGTTGAGATCGTGTGGTGCATTTTATAAAAATCACAACGATAAAGTCACCGATAAACTTAAGCATTTCGATATTGTTTCCGCATTGTTAGTACTAATATTACACTTCTACGTGTTCAAAGTTTTTTATTTGCCTTTTATTTCAAAACTATGACATAAGAATTAGAATTTAAAATCATTCCATTAAAAAGTTGATTAAAATCTCAAGGTATCGGATAAATTTAATTTTGAATCTCCTCAATCGAACATCGGAATACAAAGTTATGATAAAAATATTGAAGGAAGGTACAGCTGCCTATTTAAAACAAGAAATTCCGTTACATAATCCGTTAAAACAACAAATTCCGTTAGTTTTTCCGTTAAATCAACAAATTTCGTTAAATAGGTACTTTTTACATATAGAAAGAAACTATGACATAAGAATTAGAATTTAAAATCATTCCATTAAAAAGTTGATTAAATCTCAAGGTATCGGATAAATTTCATATGAGATCGTTTAATTTTTAGAGGAATTTCAATTGGTCTCCGAATTTCAATTTTTCTCTGAATTTCATAATGTCTTTTAAATTTAAAGACATTATCATAATCTTCATTTTACTCTTCGTTTTCAGAGTGCCACATTGCGATTATGTGAAATATTCTTTACGTTATGATCGTTAACCTTTCATTAGTTTGGACTTTGGAGGGCGATTGGTAGCTGAATGTGATAGAATTATGAAATATGAAACCAAATTAAAGTCAAGTGATCAATTGAGAAAACAATAAACTTTAGTGACCAAATTAAAAAATTCCAAAGTCAAGTGGCTGCAGATGAAATTACCCTAGCCAATTAAATGGTATCCAACAAGGCATAAAGTCATCAACGCATTTCTAAGCGCAGGAACACTTTATTCTTTTGACTTTTTTTTATATTTCTCGTCTTATAAGAATATTTATAATGTTGGGAATCTAATGTTTATTTTTAAATTTATCCATTTAATTTTCTTTTGATTTCGTGATTGATTGATTTATCTGAAAGCAGATTCCATGTAATAATGTTCGAGTTCAACTTGAACCAAACGTCACAACGAGTTTTTTATTGAGCCCTTGTTTAGTAGAGATCAAAATAAGATTTTTAACAGATTTTGATAAAAATATGCCCCTTTTTTGCCCTCACAAAAATTTCAGTACATTTTTTTCTTATTTTCAACAGCACATTTTTCAATAAAATGATATTATATATAAAAAAATTCTTTCTTTTTTAACTACACGTTCTCCCAAAAATTACTATTCCAAAATACATTATATCAAAAAAAAAAAAAAGGAATAACAAAGGACTAAATTAGAAAATCTGAGAAACATATGGGGAGGTTCTGCAATTACAGAAATAAACGGGATTACATTACAATTTTATTAGAAGAAAATCACTTCAGAAGCGTGACAAGGACGAGTTTTTCTAACTGCAAGCAAAAAAACAAACTTCCGTTCTGTTTAATATCAGCATATCAGATTCGTCGTCGATATTCAAACCCCAATTTTGGGCGTTCATTTTCAATTCAAAATCCTCAAACCCTAATTATATACTCGTAAATGCAAAATAAGAGAGATATAGATACAGAAATTGTACAGTATACTATGCGTACATTTAGGTAAGATTAAGATTCACCAATAATGGCGATAATTGGAGATGCATTGCGGCAGGCCTTCATGCCGAAACACGAGTACGAGAGCCTTAGAGAAGAGGATAAAGCGTGGTGCAAGCTGCAGAAGCCGTTAATTGTCTCTGCATTGATGGTATTATGTGTTTCTGTTTTGATTTCAGCTGTAATTAGCTTGAGGATAGTGTTTCCTAAGGATAATTTGAGGCGACCTTTCTGCGGCGAGTTTCGGAATCAGCGATTCTTGGTTAATTTCACTATAGAATCTGGTGGTAACGGTGGAGACGGGGACAGCGAGATGGATCTGTTGCCCGGGGCGTTTGTTATGACGGATCAGGAGACGGTTGATTATTACTGGATGGTCGTTTTTATGCCATCGGCTATGATTTTCGCGGTGTCGGCAATTTACTTAGTTGCAGGTCAGTAATTATGAAATGACTCCTTTAATGTACTTCCATAAGTGTATACATCACCATTTATTTTAACAGCCTATTACAAATGTTGACTTGTGACTTGCGAGTGGTATATGGGAATCGATGTATAGTTAACTGACTAACAATAATTTGTCCTTCCCTTTTATTTGTTAAGAAGTGGATTAATTAACTTAAATTTTTTTAGCCATTATGTACTTATTTTTATTTCTAGCACAATCATCAGATGTTCAAATTTTGGGTCCTTTCTTCGTCTTAGTTTGTGATCTAGATATTGGGCATCACGCAACAGAGTAATTTTTGGACTTGCAGTAGTGTCTCCGTACCAGTTTTGGGTAACTTTCTGAATTGAGTAAGATATGCTTTTATTCTACTTTTAGGTCTGTATTGAACTCCAGATCCATCTGGATATGGACTATAAAATTGGGATATTTAACTTTTTCGCTTTCTGAAGTCTATTTAAGAAGTGCCAATTGTTTCTCATTACCTAAGTATTTATAAATCAACAATGGGAAGACGATTTCCTAATTTGGAAAACTTAAGCAGGCCAATGTTTTATGAAGTCAGCATTAAGGAAAAAGTGAAAGTGTCCAAAACTACTCGGAAAGGGGGAAAGAACTGTAAAATTTCGTGAGTAAGAGATATATTAGTTTCCATGTATAGAATTATAGCTGTAGGATATAATGCCAGATCCTAGAAATCAGGCCATTTAGTTAGTTTCCTATTTAGTCATTTTCTGTAATGTATTTAAAGTTAACAAAAGGTATGAGAATTGAATATTTTCTCCTACAATGCTACATGAAGTTATAAACTCATCTAGATAATGCATAAGGAGCCTCTTGACATGCTCTAGGACTCGAATTTGAAGTTGCTTTGTCACCTTAGGTCAATTGACAGAGGTAGAAAGGTCCTCCTCAATGGCATCTGATAAGATTTTAGAGGCAAATGCTCCTGTTGGACATTCAGATCGTGGTCCTCTTGTGAAGGCTGATCATGACACAATGACTTGGTAATTAGTGGCTCCCTCTGAAGTGATCCAATTTCAAGAAAATAATCTGGATTGAAAGAGAAAAAAAAAAGATTTAGATTGTGATATGAATCTGTTTCTGGTACTCAGAATTTAACTTAATGTATTTGAATTGTTACTTAAGATTTCAAACCAGTGGATTGTCACCTGTTAAGTGCATAAACAAAACAACGATGAAAAGATTGTTCCTTGCCAAAGGGTTATGTATTTTGGCTACAAATTGCATATGTGGTTCATAATTATCTATAGTTCCATACTCGTGATGATGATTTTGTTGCAGTGATTTTCTTCGTTTAAATGGTTTAGTGAGTCTTTCTCTGTCAAACTAATGAAATTTCCTCTAAAGCTCCATTTGGTTTGTGGAATTGCCTTGAACTGAAAGGCCATTCCATTCCACCCATAGTGAGGATGGGATAATTGTTTCAAATCTTTTTTTTGGCTGGAAACATGGAATGGGGGAAAAAAAAAACCTTCCATTTCTTTCCTCCATGCACCACTACTATCCATCATCCCGTCATCCTAAATTTTTAAAACTATCAAATTTTATTCAAGCCAAAATATTCTTTCTGTCACAAAAGCCATCAAAATCCAAGTCAATTTACTAAATCTGAAACTTAATAAATAATATCTATCGAGTGGAAGCACGAAAGAGTGATTCAAGAGAATCACACCCTTACAAATCCACAAGGGCATTTTTTTTTTGGGGTCATTTGAAATTTATGGGGATCTGATTCACAATATTATTTGGAGAAGGTGGGACCAATTCATTATGTGGTTGGAGGGTGGCACGAGCAGGGAGGTGGTCTAGTGGTGTCCATTGGTGGGCAGGAATAGGGTGGTGAGAACTGCAGAGATGAGCAGGGGGTGGAAGAGAAAACGGGGGAGGCCTGAGGACATTTATGGAGTCGGTCTTATTTATAGGTCATCCAAATTCCCAGAAAAGGAATTCCTTAGCTTAAATGTAGCTAATGTGTTTGCACGATTTCTCTCAAACAATATTATAGGGGATGCATTTTCCTTATTAGCAAAAATAGAATGGGAATAGCTGACCTTTCCATAATAGATAATTCTGCAAACCAAATGGGTGTGGTATAAAACTTTGCCTTCATCAATTTGATTTTCTGATTCCTTGGACTTCATGTAAAGTGCGTTCAACTCTTCTTGTTTGTGGTGCTTATAATCATAATGTTGTTTTTTGGTTTCAGACATAACGTATTCCAACTTCCCTGCAGGAATTACTGTTGCCTGTGCTGCTCCTGCAAAACACATATGCTTGAAGGTGGTTGAGAATAATTACTGTGCTTCTAGAAGAGGTACTAGATGTTATCTTGACCCTACCTTTCTTACATTATTGGATTTTCTAGAATGAATATTGCCGTATATGTAGCTTTTGTGCTTCAAAGTTGCGGGGCATGTTTCTTTTGGTGGATTTTCATTTTTTTAAAGTGGCAGAGGCCATTTCATTCTAGACTTCGAAGGTTGAAATTGCTGAACTGTACTAAAATTATGCTCTCCATATTCAGTCAGGCTACACGTGTGAGGATCTTCGCTTTGAACTTTTGAAATTTAAAGGGTGAAATGGTGTATCTGTTTATTTCTTGCATCGTTGACCCTGTGAAGTTCGTGGGTGAAAGTATTGTAATCCAGTTTGTAGGTTGCATCATATTGAATTTCAACCACACTGTAGTTGTCCAATTGTTCTTGTCTACTTTGAGTAGCACCTGTACTTAAGATGACATGTTAAGGTGGTTAAACTGGCTGTGCTGACAGTCGTGGATTCCAAACTCAAAATCATTAACTTTTACGAAGCACGTCAGAACTAAATAGAATTTAGAAGATAACTAAAGCTGTCAATTATTTGGTTTGAAAAACGTTAGGCTTACAGAAGGGTCAAGAGGCTTCATGAATAATGAATATCAATTGTTATGTTCTATTGTTGCAGTCGTGTCACGTCGTCTTCTTACGAATAATCATTTCAGCATGAGTTCTCATCTGGAGTTTTTGCAAAAAACTTGTCATCTACAGGAGGTGTACGCTGTCTATCCATCCTAAACGCCACGTTTGCCATCATATTCGGTCTTCTTGCACTAATCCTTGGTTCAACTCTCCTCACGCTGGGCAGCAGCTGCTCATTGCCGTTGTTTTGGTGCTATGAAATCGCATCATGGGGGCTGGTAGTTCTGTATGGAGGAACTGCCTTCTTTCTAAGAAGTAAAGCAGCTGTAATTCTTGACGAGAATGACTTTGCTAGAAGGAATATTGGGTTGGAAATGCTCGAAATAAATCCAGTGGAAGTCACACCCCAGGTGGAGAGACGTGTGAACGAAGGTTTTAAGTCATGGATGGGGCCATCTTTCCTATCCTCAGACGAGGAAGATGAATCGGATGACTATCAGGAAGTGCCAAATCTGACACGTACAATCTCCAGCAGGCAGAGAGTGTGAAAGTGACAAATTCTGGGAAAAAAAAAAAAAACTGTCGAAGTTCATTGCTAACAAAGAGCTATTCCACGACTGATGGTCTCATACGAGAAAAGAATGCTGCTTTTGCAACGGATTTGGTGTCGGTTAGTGTTGATTGGTACGTTTTGACGAACCACATACCAATTCTAATGCTATAGCAAAAGCGTGTGTATAGTGACTGCTGCTGCATTGGTGTTTTTACCTAATAGTCACACTGTATAAAATTCGATTCCACCAATTTTTGTATACCTTTTTGGAGCTTTCGTTTATTTTTGTACCAAATGATCTTGTTAATAACTATTGCAAATTCCTGAAAAATTATTTGCATGGTCAGAATTGATTATGCATTTGTTTAGTCTCTATTATTTCTAAAATACATTTTTCTCTCTTATTTCTAATCACACAATCTTCGATAAAATAATATTATACGTTAACTCATAACTTCTCATTAAAATACTGTTTCAAAATGTATTTTGGACAAAAGATTGGGCTCAAACAAGCTCAATATCTGAACATGTGCCCCCAAACCACTTTGATTGTTGAATTGATAAATGATGAATATAACAAAAATAGATATTAAATAGTAGACTTTGATATTTTGACTTCCTATTAACTATTTTTCTATTTTGTTCAAATGAAAATGGTGCAATTGAATGCTAACCCAGTTAATTGTGTTGGACTTGAATGAAAAGGATGTTTTCTGGGCTAAAAACTCATGGGCTAAAGCCCTTTAGTCCATCAATTTTGTGGCCCAATTCCATCGTAACCTAGTTGTTTATGTGAAAAATTGAGAATTTCTTTATTGTTACCATTATTCAGTATGCCGTAGTGAATAAATAAATATTTGATGAGCAAATTATCATCGATTTCATAAAATATCAAGAATTTGAACACATAATTGAGATTTGAGAAGACTCAATTTTTCATTTCACTAAATCTTACTTTTCACTAGATCCAAGTGATCATGTTTTTATAATGTAATAGACAATATTCCATAAGGAAAAAATTCAAATTATAATAAAAATCTTAATTTAAGATATTAATTGAAAAATTAGGATAAGCAAAAGTTTAAATAAAAGACAAAATCTTGAACTATTATATAATATTAAGGCCCGTTCGATGTAACTAAAAAATTGAATTAAAATTTAAGTAAAAATCAACAATCAGTCTTAACTACACGTTTTATGAAATTTACAATTATAAAATAATTCCATTAATTATATCGCAAATACACGAATTTAAAAAAAGAGCTCGCAGAGGCTCTTTATTCATGGGATAAAGCAACTAGAGCTAAGTCCAACTGTTTGAATAATCGAATTTAAATCAAATCTAAATGTATCGTAATCAAACATAAACACATTTGATTTTATTACTATATCTGAATCTAATTAAGTAACTATAATAACTTTTCTAACTTTAAAAGAATTTAAGCCTCTGTTTGGTAACCATTTTTATTCCATTTGTAAAAAAATTTCACCCGTTATACAGTGACCGTGTCAGAAAGAGCTGCCCCTTTTTTGACCAAATTTGGTGAAATTACCAATTTGCCATTTCAAACAATTTTTTTGTGAGAAAAGTGATGGCAAATTTGGAAACATGTTGCTGTCATATGCAAAAGCTGCTGCACAGATAAATATACAACTTATAAATGTATTTCAATGTAGAATTATAGCTTACCTTTATTTTTCATTTTTATAAATTTCTCTAAAATTGTGGCTTCATTCAAATTTTTAAACGCTTACATTGAAAGATTGGTACATAGGGGCGAGGGTGTAGACACCTCTCTTACCAAATTTTAGGTACGCCAAGAATTTTTCTTCAAATAATATATTTTCGAACTTGATGGTTGAATTAACTAATCTAAATATTTCACAACATCAAGAAAATCTATAATTATTCAAGTGAGTACCCAATCGGGTTTCCAAACATAGCTATTTTTAGGGTTCGTTTGATATAATTTTTGCTTTTGATTTTATTTCTTGTAGAAGAGTTTTTGAAGTAAGTTACCTTAATTTTTATTTGAAAGTTAATTTTAAAAAGAGTGTTTTTGGAGAAAGTCACGTTATATCGGCTTCATCTGAAAACTTTTCTAACTAGAAGAAACTTTTTATAAAATTAGTCAAAATGGTCCAAAAAGAACTTTTGAATCTCAAAAGCTCATTTTGACTTTTCAAAAGTCATGCCAAACGAGCCCTTATATGGTTCGCGAGCTTCACAAGCATAAGATTATTGAACTGTGGTGTGGTAAAAGTTCAATTGGCCAAAATTGAAAATTTATTTAATAATGGAGCACGCGAACAACGCGAGCACCATTTCACAAGGAAAAACAAATCCACGTCTATTACCCGTCCCTTCAACTCTCTCTCTATATATCCATGAGTTTATACAGAACCGGGATACAGAATATTCTCCCATTTGCAACCCAGCATCCACCATGACTAGCGGCAATCCAGGAGTAATTACATGCAAAGCTGCAGTGGTATGGAAATCAGGAGAGCCATTGAAAGTAGAGGAAATACAAGTGGATCCTCCCAAATCCTCTGAAGTTAGGATCAAAATGCTTTGCGCAAGTTTGTGTCACACTGATTTTCTGTGTCGCAATGGACTCCCTGTTGTAAGGAATTCAGTTTTTAGTCGTTGGGTGTTTGAAATTTTTGATTTACAGTCTACTGAAATTGCTGAATTTCAGTGATTTGATTTTGTTTTTCGGGTCCTTTTATTGCAGCCTCTGTTTCCTCGGATTCCTGGACATGAAGGAGTTGGGTAAATCTCTCCCTCTCTCTCCCTCTACCTTTAATGCTTTATGGATAGAACAGTAGCATGTTTGATACTGGGATTCAACTGACAAATTTATACGTCCCTTGTTCATAGAACATGTTTTAAGCTTTTAAGTTACTTTTGAGTTAGTTATTCAGAAATTTTATTTCAAAAACTTGTTCGAGATAAGTCTTTACTTTCCAAAATAGTACTTTCACTTCTTTAGGCTTACCCAAACTTGCTCTTATTCGTGTTGAATCCAGAGTATAAACGTATCCTAAATGGAAAATTCTGCATGCTTAAAATCAAAGTACATGCTCGAAAACATGCATATACAGAATTCAAAACAAATAATAAGTTTGCATTTGTTATAAGAATTTGAGCTCATGTGACCTTTTCAGGTCCGACCTCAAGTAGACGTATTTTGGTTTCAAATGAGACATAAATGAAGATTTTATCTGTAAAACAATTTTCATCTAACCCAAAATCAAGGATTTTAATCTGCTAAATGCCGTTATTTCTGAACTAAGCTTAAACATCATGATCATATGATACAAAAATTTCAAATGCAGCATGATAGAGAGTGTGGGAGAAGGAGTCACAAATCTGAAGGAAGGAGATATAGTGATGCCACTCTATCTGGGAGAATGTGGGGAATGTCTGAATTGCAAATCTGGGAAGACAAATTTATGCCACAAATATCCCTTAAATTTCACTGGCCTAATGCCAGATGGCACATCAAGATTGCACATTGGAGATCAGATAGTATATCACCATTTTAGCTGTGGTACATGGTCTGAATATGTTGTTATCGATGCAAATTTTGCTGTCAAGGTTGATCCCCGTGTTTCTCTTGCACATGCAAGTTTCCTTTGCTGTGGTTTCACCACAGGTTTTGGATCTGCCTGGAGGGAAGTCACTATTGAAAAGGGCTCAACTGTTGCTGTTATTGGTGTTGGTGCTGTTGGACTCGGAGTAAGTACATGTATTTACTCGTGGCATGTTTCATATACTGGAGTAGACAAGATTGGAAGGTATTAGGAAAGGAAAAGAGGCTAAAACCCAGTGCCTTGCACTGTATAGACAGTGTATGAAACATGCCCTTGCAATAATGATAGCAGTACACATCCACTGCAATAGTGAATCAGTGATAGACTCGTGGCATGTTTGGTATATTGGACGGTGCTAGATTGGATCTTGTCCATTGGACCATTCAATGTTGTTCAATTCTGTGTATAAAACATGCCTTTATGTACTGATAGTACTACACATCTCCATTTTATCAGTGATAACATTATACACTTATGGAGTGTTTGGTACACTAGACTGCACATGATGGGATGTTTCCGTACTGTGTACAAAACATGCCCTTACAATAGTGCTAGCTGTACGCATCTTCATTGATCATGATGACATCCATACATTTCAAAATTTTATTAGCAATGAACTTTACTGGAAATAACGCAGGTGATAGAGGCAGCGCGAATGAATGGAGCTTCTCGGATAATTGGGATCGACATAAACAACTTGAAGAAGAAGAAAGGAGAAGCCTTTGGAATGACTGAATTTATCAATCCAAAAGAATCTGATAAACCTGTATCAGAATTGATCAAAGATACTACAGGTGGGCTGGGTGTGGATTACTGTTACGAGTGCACTGGAGTTCCAGACCTGCTTAATGAAGCAATTGAGGGATCCAAAGTGGTAAAATTCCTCAAATTTTCCTTGTCAATTTCAGTATCAGTATCACTAATGGCTTTCCTATTGATCATAACATAATATAAGACTAATTTCTTTTAAACTGTGGCATTTAAACAGGGTCTTGGGACAATAGTTTTCATTGGTGCAGGACTTCATTTAAGTGGGGAGCTCAAATACATTCCCCTCTTGTGTGGTAGGACAATTAAGGGGTCCATTTATGGTGGAGTAAGACCTCAAACAGACCTCCCTAAAATAGTCGATAAATGTGTAAATAAGGTATGAACCCTTTCGTGATGAATTCTAGAAGCTCTATCCGTTCAACATTCTCGTCTAAAAAATTAAGTTGTTTAAAAAAAGAAAATATATCTTCAACACGTCACCTCAACTTCGTATGATGTACACCTAAAAAATTGTGCTCATGTTTGGGTTTTAATGAAAAATGAATCTCATTTGCTTGTTAACGGACATTGTCTCGAGATGTCAGATGAGGAGGTCCGTCACTTGAAATTATTTGTTGGACAAGGGGCCTCTCTAATTCTAATTTTCTTCCATTTCAATGACTTATGTCGTCCATTAATACCGCTAAAAATTGGAAAAAAAAAAAAATCATTGATTATGCCTTCTTGTACATTTTGTCTGAATAGGAAATTCAGCTGGATGAACTATTGACCCATGAAGTTTCACTCGAAGAAATCAACAAGGCATGGGAGTATCTGAAGCATCCTAGCTGTGTTAAAGTTGTTATCAAATATTAGAGCGAATGATCTTCTTATGTATTGATATAATGACATTATGAAGCTGTACTCTTGTGTGCTGTTTATCAAGGTGTCCTCGAAAACTACGTTTGCCATTAAAATTAATAAAGAATGGAGAAAATTATTAAGAGAATAATCGGTTTTCTTGATTTAATATGTATGCCTACATACAAAATATTTGTTTAGAAATATGGTAATTGATGGAATACATAATAGACAAGCCCAAAATATATTGCAAATACGCCATTTGAAATTATCGTTGAAGTAGAAGTTACATTGTGAAGGCCAAGATTTAACCATGATAATACTTCAGCAAAACAATACCTACAGATAATTCATATAATAACTCCACATACTTCGACAAAATTAAAACGACGGTATAAACCAATTCATACGCTTATATAAGAAGACATGTATAAACTCTCAGATTTCATAGCACGATGCCTTGGCCATGAGCACCTTTCCAACGGAATAAACCAATTCATACACTAATCTAAGGAGGCATATGTATGGACTCTCAGATTTTACAGCACAATGCCTCGGCCATGAGCGCCTTTTACATGAAGCTCCAAGTGGAGGTAGGGATTTGAGCAACCAATGCTGCTAGACAACTTTTCAGCTTCCTTCACCGGTGTCCCACACTCACTAAAATCAAGGGTGCGCCTCTGCAAAGGTTTTGTCCAGATAAGTTTTTGATAGCATATACCTGTGTGGGCAGGAGGGGGCGGGTATAACTATCTATTGCTACAGTGGAAAAGATGGTGCACATTGCAACAAGTTCATTGAAGAAAAAATATGCAGTTCTCTCAAGTGTAAATCTAATGACATTTTAGAATGGTCTTATCATAAGAAGTCATACACGAAGTTCAAGTATTTCAACAAGAAAATTCTTCTTATTTTCGGCTTGAAGTTCATAAAATGCATACTGTGATATATTATTACATCTAGGCAAATGATTTAACAAGGCCAGATAGGTGAAATAAGCATGCCAATAGCATTAAAAAAACGTTCCTAAAAAAGTAGTTGCATTTTCAAGATCCAAAGGTCCACAATCACCCCTTCTGTCATCTAGTAGAGACACAATGAAAAAATACTCACAGTTTTTACCGAATCATTGCCTCCAGCCATATTTTTGATATCCATGATGGCACTTTTCTTTTTATCTTGATAACCTCGCTGCTGTTTAACCCTTTCTGTAGCATTCTGCTTTCTGAAATTACAAAGCTTTTGTTGCCCTCCTCTCTCCCCTCTTCAAAATCAGGAATCACATTTTCTTTTTCTACCCAAGTAGATTCAGAGCTTCTTCTGTTATTTGGAGATGATAACAACACAAGTACTTTCTAGTCTACACATTCACCAAACAAGGCCTCTAATCCAGAAAATTCAATGGACAGGTTGGAAAGTGAGTCCTGCCTCAAGTCACTTTCAAGCTTCTTCTGACTTTTGTTTTCTGACAGAGGAGACACCAAATCGTGGCGTCTTTTTTTCAGTATAGATGGTGCATCTGTAAAAGTTTTGGCAATACTTATCAGAACAGCATCTGAACTATCTTCCCTAGATGGCGAATCCCACCATTTGAATGGATTCAAGGAAGATATCATCAGTTGGCTAATGCCAAGTGGACTATACTCTTGCTGCATATCACTGCCAGGTTGAACAAGATTACCACTGAAAAATGGAATATCCAGGTATGGAAAGCAAGGAGAGTCATAGAATAAAGCACTTCAATCATTTTGTTCATCTGTTAGAAGTGGATCTTTGTCCCTGGAAGAACAGCTTTGAGTAGCATTTGAAGCTAAGACAAAATCATTAACAGGAACTAGCTTCGGTGAACAGTTTGCCCGCCCAGATTTATGTTCACAGCAAAAACAACCACCTTTGTGAACAGACTCCTGCTCCGCTTTTCCATGTAAGGAAAAATTCAACTGATAAGGATTAATATGGTAAATAACTATACCATCTTCAGGAGGAAGTTCACTTGGAACGGGGAAAGGTTTACTAAATGAGCTTCCCAAAATGTCAGAAGTCATAGAACAGCAAGACCGTGAAGCAAAAATACCATTTCCGGGATTGCAAAAATTAGAACTTGATCTTTGTCCCTAGAAGAACACCTTTTGCTTCACGTGTCTCCTCATTCAACGGCTCTCTTCTTCCCATGTTTAGTATAAATATCCACTCCTTGTGCTAGAAGGAGGACTCGAATCAAGATTTTCTTCTACTACATTGCAAATTTGAGTATCATACTCCCCCTTAAATATTGACACTTCTATCACTATACGCTTTATCAACTACTTCCCGGCGAGTGCTCTACCGCCGGTGAACCTTTTCCGGTTGAACTATAAACTGACTTGGCCGTCGGAGTGCTCGTGGCAGCTCCCAACCCTTCCAAGAAAGGCCACGAGTGACTAACGGCGTGCTACATGTGCAGGGAAGGGCTAACTCGAAGACTTATTCTGTTGACCACGTATTAGAGAAATTTTTCAAGGTCAACACAAGACAATCATGATAAAAGTTCAGCAAAACAATACCTTATAGATAATTAAAATAAGAACTCCACATTCTTCGACATAATTCAGACAACTGAATAAATCAATTCATACATTAATCAAATGAGACACATGTATAGACACTCAGATTTTACAGTACAATGCCTCGGCCATTGGCGCCTTTCACCTGAAACTCTTCAAGAGATGGGAAGAGGAACTTGATAAAACAATGCTGCTAGACAACTTTCCAGCTTCCTTCCCTGGTGTCCCGCAATCACTAAAATCAAGGGCGCGCCTCTCCGTCTGTAAAGGATTGTTCCAAATAAGTTTATGATAGGATAAATATAAATAATCTTGAAATGTCAGCAAGCACATTGCACAAGTTCATTGAAAAAGCAATATGTAGTCCTCTCAAGTGTAAATCTAATGACATTTTAGACTGGTTCCTCATGAAAGTAATACGTGAGCTCAAGAAGCTTAAAATTTTCACAAGAAAAATCTTGTTATTTTCAGCTTGAGTTACTTTGATGAAACTAATTTCACCACCAAATGATGGAAATGCATCTCCTTTTTATTTAGTAACAGGAGCATGGTAAACAACTATTTGCAACTTTGTGACGCGGTCTTTCTTTTGGGGCCGAGGGTTGAAGACTCAACTGGTCAGGAGTTCACATAAGCAAGATTACATAACATTGTAGTATACGCATATCATAATATAAACTGTTGATGACTTTAC
The DNA here is from genome assembly GCA_903798335.1 of Fraxinus albicans. Taxonomy (NCBI): domain Eukaryota; kingdom Viridiplantae; phylum Streptophyta; class Magnoliopsida; order Lamiales; family Oleaceae; genus Fraxinus; species Fraxinus albicans. Next base: position 15,037 of record CAIGRM010186113.1, read on the forward strand.
AGCACTAGGAAAAAGATGTATCAATTTTGCCACGTACGGGCTCCATAAAAAATGAGATTTTGGGAGAAAATGTGTTTGGAATAGTGATTTTTTGGACAATATGTTTACGTGAAACATTAATTTATGGAAGAATGTGTGGTTAAAAATAAGTTTTGAAAAAATGCATTTTCGGAGAAATGGAGTCCAAACAGGAGCAGCATAACGTGTAATCGTAATGTACAGAAAGAGGAAAAGCAGTGATCGGGATCATGTTAAGCACAATTTAGAACTAAGAGAAATAAGATAAACAAGAACACTCATACCAAGACATTTGAAGTCGAGCCAGTCGGACAGCTATTGTTATCCTTTTCTTCTTCCAGTTTTTTTAAGCATTTTTCCTTCAGTATTGTTTGAGGAGTTTCTTCTCCCAAAATCTCCTGGGCATCTGCCAATGCAGCTGCTGTCTGCTCGCCTAACTGCCTCATTAACCCAATGGCATCATAACTTTGGTCCCCTGGACTCGTAAAATAGCCGATGTCCTAAAAGAATAAGAAAAGCAGAGTTAACGAGAAGATATATTTATGTAGTAGCTTAAACAAATTATTTGACCATAACCATTTTCCAATACCTCGATTGTTATATCTGTATCAACTCTGGGCCCTGGTACAAAAGAGTTGATAAACCAAGGGGATCTCCATGCTGAAGGAGATTCAAAGCTCTTTTTCAATGGTGTGTCTACAAATCTAGAAACACAAATCAATACAAAAATGGAAATGAGAAACACAGCTAGATTTCTAGCAAATGAACACAAACGATGAAACGAAACTGAATCAGAATATGCGGATTATCACAACTTACATGCTATTGTTTTCAACACCTAATACATTGCTAGAACTTTCAGCTTTAATGGCCAAGGGACTAGTGGATTGCATGGATGTAGTTATGACCAAATTAGAGCCATCCTTGTTCGCACACATTCGAGGAGAGCAAACAACAGACAAAAATTGAGTCCCAGATGAAGGTACGATATCCCCATGTTTTAATACTGTATCTGCTCTTATAGAATATTTATTTCCGGGAATTCTAGTACTTGGGCCAATTTCTTTATCACTCTTGGTCGCGAAATGGTCCGGAGAAAAGAATTGCAGGTCATTCATATCATTTTCAACAAGGATTCCAGAAGAATCTTTAACCTGTCATAAATGAAACAATAAAACATTACGTCTTAGAAATTCCCTCAACGTAAAAATATGCAGGAAGGTCATTTAACCAAGTTATTTCCTGTCTTGTGCAGTCCATGATAAGTATAGCTGCAAAGGCCTTGTTTGCTGAACCGAATGGTTAAATAAGTTCATAAAAATGCAATATCTATGGTTATAAGTACTGCCATATATTATTATATCTAGGGACCTAAACATCTAGGCAAATGATTTAACTAAGAAGGTCTGATCGTTAAGATAAGCATGTTAGTAGCATTAAAAGAAGGTTCCTAACAAAGTAGTTGCATCTAGTAGAGACGCGATGGAAAAAATACTCACAGTTTTTATCGAATCATTGCCTCCAGCCATATTTTTGACATCCATAACAGCACTCTGTTCTTTTATCTTGTTCATAACCTCAATGCTGTTTAACTCTTTCTGTAACGTTCTGCTTCCTGAAATTACGACGCTTTTGTTGCCCTCTTTCCTCCCCTCTTCAAGATCAGGGTTCACATTTTCTTTTTCTACACATTTAGATTCAGAGTTTCTTCTGTTATCTGGAGATGATGACAACATATGTCCTTTCTGGTCTACACATTCATCAAACATGACCTCTAATCCAGAAAATTCATTTGACATGTTGGAAAGTGATTCCTGCCTCAAGTCACTTTCAAGCTTCTTCTGACATCTGTTTTCTGACAGAGGAGATACCAGATCGCGGTGTCTTTTTTTCAGTATAGATGGTGTGCCTGTAAAATTTTTGGCAGCACTTTTCAGAAGAGCAGCTGAACTATCGTCCCTAGATGGCGAATCCCACAATTTATATGGATTCAAGGAAGAGAGCATCAGTTGGCGGATGCCAAGTGGACTGTACTCTTGCTGCATATCACTGCCAGGTTGAATAAGATCACAACTAAAGAATGGAAGATCCAAGCTTGGAAAGCGAGGAGGCTCATAGAACAAAGCTCCACAATCCTTCTGTTCATCTTTTAGAACTGGATCTTTGTCCCTGGAAGAACAGCCTTGAGTATCATTTGATGCTAAGGAAAAATCATTAACTGGAACTAGCTTTGGTGAACAGTTTGCCTGCTCCGATCCATGTTTACAAGGAAAACAACCAGACTCCTTGGAATAGATTAAATCATCATGTTTTCTTGGAAGAACATACTCCTGCTCCACATTTCCATGTAAGGAATCATTCAACTGATAAGGATCAATACTGTACATATCTAAACCATCTTCCGGAGGAAGTTCACTTGGAACGGGGAAAGTTTTACTAAATGAGCTTCCCAACATGTCAGAACTCGTAGAACAGCAAGACTGTGAAGCAAAAGTTTCCTCTTCAGGGATCGTGAAATTTGAAGATTGATGAATTAATGAATCTACAGATCCATCAATGCCACCGCAAACATTTTGAGCAGGATAACATCCATCACGTCCCCTTTCTGGGTACATCACCCTGCAATCTGAGTTAATTATAAGATTAGGCATATCAGAACTCATAACCATGTTCCGCATGGCGGTAGAAGCATTCAATTCCATAGAAGCTTCTGGTGGAAAGGTTATATTTTCATGGTTGTTGCTGCCGTTTATAGCTTGCTTGAGTAGTCCTGATGCTTCTTGCCCCAGATCCAGCAAAGATATGTCCGGTAGCTCATTTGGATTAAGCTGCCAATCTTTCCCTGCAAAAGGCCCCCAATCTAAAGGGAAGTCATGTTCAACAAACTTTGAAGAGTCACTTATTTCTAAAGGCACTTCCCGCATCGAAAATGTAATGTCTGGTAAAGCAGGGCAATAATCTTCAGAACATGTCATTGAACTGGAGCATGGATCTTTTTTATGATTGGATTCTTCACTGACTCCAAAGTCCTTTCTATTACGTATAATTGTATTGATCATGTCATTTGTAGATTGAGACAAACCAGCCAGATTTGAACTTTGGCTGCATTCAGAAGCTTCCTCCATTTCTACTCTGTCTTTAACAACAGTATCATCTTCACTACTCTGTTGTGCCTTTGAAGAAGAGGATGCCGCTGATTGATTTCGATGACTGACCATAGGCGGACCTTGGTACTGTGAAAGTAAGCCTGATGATAAATATGTGTCCAATTTCTTTTTGATAGAACTGTTCCAATGATTTTTTATTGCATTATCGGTCCTGGTATCATATAGACAAATAGTTCAGAACTTAAGGTGGTAAATTTCCGTATTAATGGCGCAAACGAGTATATAAAAGCAACTCAGACTCATAGACTGAATAAATGAGATGGTAAATATATGATATATGGCGGCTGTTCTTATTCTCTAATACAGTAAAATATTCTTCATGCAACTATTTAATATCACTTTACCTCCCAGGCAAGAACTTTGTTAACTCTGCCCACTTGTTTCCATAAATTTGATGGGCATGAATCAGAGCCAATTCCTCTTCTTGTGTCCAAGCATCTTTGTTTATGGCAGGATTGAGATGATTGTGCCACCTGTGAAATGCATGGCATAAACAAATAAAGGAGATGACGGTGACAAAAATACTAAAAAATTTCCAGAGCTGTTTAATCACAAGAAATGAAATTTGCGCCTTCATTGATATATAAGAATGAACCAGCCAACACTAGCAGAAGTGCATTTAAAAGAAAATTGAAACAGAGATACAAGGATCTGGAAAATCATTAGTTGAAGTTATTTAACAGTGGAAATCTGTAAATAAACACGAAGAGGTCCACTGAAGAGCTACAAAGACCAAAAGAAGCTCCTTCAAGCTTACCTTTCACGACATTGCTTTCCAATACGTCCAGGAAGATGCTTTGAAATGGTGGACCACTTTTTTGGCCCATATTTGTTCACACAATGGATTATCATTTCATCCTCCTGATCACATATTAAAAGTTATATAAGTAGGGTAATCATAAGACACAAAATAGAGAGTTAGGATTTTTTATACCAGAATGAAACAATATTAAATTTAATTGAGAAGAATCCAGAAGGAATAAATAAATAAAAGTTTCCTAACCTCTTTTGACCAAGGACCTTTGACAAGTTCTGGATCAAGAACCTTCTGCCACCTGTGTAGGCACTGTACATCTGTTCGGTCCTTGAAACACTCCGCTACATATAGCACAATCTTAAATATATTGTATTGTCTATGCTATATAATGTAGGCTATAGAAATTTAAGGTCAGAATTATGCCAATAAAAAAATTACAATGTGAGAAATTGATTGTATGCCAATAAAAAAATTACAATGTGAGAAATTGATTGTCATTTTCGCTGAGAAAAACTACTTGACAATCTAAACCACATTAGAAAGACTTATTAAAGTATATGACGTGGTAACTGGTAAAAGCAAAAGGCCACAACTCATCCTCAGCAGAATAGGCCATTTGTGTGATGCATACATGATATGGGCGTGGTGTCAATTCTAAGTGGGATCATGTAGAAATTTTAATTTTCAATGCAACAAAAAGGAATCTCATAATTCTCCTCGCATATCAAATGTTATTATAGTTTTGTGCATGGAAGAGTATTGATAAACTCAATTATATGCAAACTACTCGATTCCATTTATCTCCATATTCTTGTCAAGCCATGATGGATCATTTCTGTGCAGATATTCCTACTTAAAAAGGTCACAAGAAATTTTACCAGACAAATGCATGGAACTTGCACTTATCCGAGAAAATTAATCAAGGATTTACTGAATTATTATATGTAGAACTGATTCTTTCCCTGACATAGTTGGAAGTTCCTATAACCTTAAGAAATTCATGGATTTGGAAAAGGGGGGAGACTTTTTCAATATTCTTTGATTTAATTAATGACATCCCCATGCAAATTGCTTGAACAATTAGCAAGTTTTTATGACCATATACTGTAAAATACTAGTTCCAAACGGCAAACCTGGTTGTAATAATACAAGGCAAACTGTCCCCAAAATTGTTATAAACAAATAATGTTCTGAAGTAATGCATCCCTAGCTCAAAACAGTCTCTGTATAGTCTGGCCCAACTTTCTTCGTTTAGGTCCATAGAAACTAAAAACTTCAGAATCCAACCATCACCATTAATGTCCATACTAAATATAAAAAAAATTTCATGCCATGTCTTATCCTATAGTCACATGCATTCCAAGGCTGAACATACTACACAGTGTTACCCAATAAGAAGATTTGGAAATTGAATAAAAATTTTGCTAGCTAGCTAGTTCAACATGATTACCAAATGATATTTAGAAAATCAATGAACAAAAGTTGTGATGTTAGAAATAATAGGTAAAAACAAAAGGGCGGAGATTAATCAGACATGTCTTTTTCTTGTTAAACAAGTGGTAAAGGAGAGAAGCTTCAATTCTTTTTCCTACCTATCTTTTTCCAGTTTTTTCCTTTGAAACGTTGAACAGCCATGCGCAGTATCTCATCCTGTAGGGAAAAAATTAATCATGTTGGAATCACAAATTAAAAGAAAAGAAAAAAAAAATCAAGTTATAGGTTGGTCCTATTGTAGTCATCTAAATGACAAGAAACCCGGAGAGAAGCACACACCGTTTTAATAATTGTATAATAAAAGTGAATGTATAACGTGGTTTGTGGTGGTGTAGTTGGGTGAGAGAGAGCCTTCACTTAGAAATGGAACATAAGGTGCCCTCTGCCTTCCAAATTTAAACATTTTACAACTATACAAGTCACACCTTTAGCAAAGCCAAAGTTGTCCTCACTTGTCTAAAAAATGGTGGCTGGTTTGGGAATAAATTTATTCTCCACAACTCAAGTTGCTAATACCATTTAAAATTAGAAGAAAATGGCAATTTACCTCTTCTGGAGTCCATTGTCCCTTTGTGGAACGCCTTGTGGGTCCACTTGTTCTCCTGCAAAAAAAATTGCATAATTTGATCTTTGTGGTAGCAAAAAACTCCACACAGTATGCGGATTCAGTTATTACTCTATACTTTTGAGTGGTTGGTCATCAGTTTGACCTAAAAGAAAAGCAAAGTAGATGTTTTCCAGAATACTTTTTCAAAAACTAAGGACCATTAAGTGTAAACCAGTGAATTTAACATCACAAGGATCATGTGTTCGAAGAATCAACAAATCATGTATATGTTGCATCTAGGCAAAGCATACCTACCTCGCCTCCTATTTGATAATCATGCAAAACTCATATGAATCAAGAAACGATTTTTTTAATGTACTATAAATGGAGCACTCACTATGCCGAGCAAATGGACCTTTTTTATCACCAAGTTGTGACATAATATAGCAAAAGTAGATAACCTGATGAAACAAAATGAATACTTAACGACCAGCAAAATAATCATTTCATGTGCTCTCAGAAAGTTACCCGTGCAAAGGCTGAACTCCTTGTAGACAATCTCTGGAGCCATCTGACGGAGTGGTGCTTGCTGTATCACTTTCCATATTTGTGTGACAGACAGGCAAATCTGAATACCCCGATTCCCACATGTCGGCAATTTTCTTCAGATTTTCCTCCCCAAATCATTATATGCTACCCTAGAATGAGTTAGGCACTAACTTATTTTAGGATAAAGACAAAGGTTAAGAGCGAAGAAGTTCAGATGACAAAAATGTTAGGACGTAAACAAGCAATGCAACTATGCTTGAGATGTAAAAAATTAATAGGTATTCTGAAACCATCAACTTTATCCAATGAACAATCAAGGCATCTTATTTCAGGGAAACCAAAATTTGTGAAGAACTTGAATATTTAAGGAAAGCTTGAATCTGTAAGAAACTTTCCTCATTAGAACATGAAGCCAATTTTTCGTTGAACAGACTGCCAAGGTTCAAAATTTTTATTTCTTTCTCGGTGTCCTTCAATTAAAGTTTTAACCAATGTGATGCGTGGAAACTAACATTTAATAAACTCATGACCGCGCGGGAAAATGAAAAACTCAAATTTTAAAATCCCACAAAACGACTTCTAGGATTGGTGGGCTACACAACTCATTATAAAAATTTTAACACAATGTGACATGTCGCAACTAACATTTAAAAAACCCATGACTACGCGGGGGAATGACAAAAACTCAAATTTTAAATACCACAGATCGACTTCTAGGATTGGTGAGCTCCAAAATTCATTATAAAATTTTCAACACAATGTGACATGTGGCAACTAACATATATCCATGACTGCAGGGGGAAATGAAAAAATTCAAATTTTAAATACCAAATGTAGTAAAATTAAAAAGTTTAAACATGATATCTTAAAATGCATTTTTGCCCAAGAAAAACAAACTTATTCAGCAGTGGACCCCAACCATATTCAAAAATTCTTGTTCCTTGTGGCACGTGCAGAGTTTGCGCACACAAAGTTTTCTCAATACAGCAAATTCAAAATGTGCTTTGGAAGTACTAAATGCTAATAATAAATTCTTCAACAAATATCAATCATTCCCACTCATGTTTTACTATCAACTTTGGCTTGGGGAAAACTAAAAGAAATTGTAATCAATTGCTTTTCAAACTTCAATGATAACTTCTTGAGCTTACACAAATTTTATGCTCAAAGTAAAAAGTAGACAAGTCCGCGGCGACACCAATTCGAGTGAAAATAGACAGTATCCATTCAACATCGAATTTCAGATCAATTATCAAAATCATAGAAGTCAATCTTGTGGAGAGAAAAATACAAATCTGTTGAGTGCAAAAAAAAAAAAAAGTGAAATAATTCCAATAGACAGAAAACTCAACCTCAGCAAAAGCTAAAAAATCAAGAATTTGGAAATTTAAATAAAATTGTGACCACTAATTTAAATCTTAAAACATCAAATTCTACAATTCTAAACAAAAAAATCCTAACACATATGGTTGTGATCACAAAATTTCTAAATAGCTCGACCATAAAATTCAACGTGAACATATAGATTAAAACGATTTTAAAACTTAACTTAGAAAAATAGTCAAGCTTACCAGGCTGAGATAGAAAATCAAGGGATGGAATTGTCCATCAAAAATATAATGGACGTGACCACAAATTTAATCTTATAATTTCAAATTCTCTAACTTTGTATAAAAAATTCATCTCAACTAGGGTTCTAATCACGGAACTCTTATATATGTCATACTCCAACATGAAAAAAATATATTAAAACTTCGAATTTAACTTAATTTAAACAAAAAGGTAAAACTTACAGTAACGAGCTTCCCAAATTCAATTGAATCAATTCAGCGCGCAACACAGCGTATATATCTCTTTTTATAAATATTTCAGAACGAGTAAACAATCTGCTACAGGCTGAATTTGAGAGAGAGGAGTAATTTGTGACTGTGTTTAGAGAGAGGAAAAAACGGTACTTAAATTCAAATAAAAGATGCTCCCAATACTATCATTGGGTTCAACTTTCAAGCCTTCAAGGTCGCTACCGCCCATGGACGGATGGGATCTATGGCTCGTTTGAATCTCTGCCGTCTATTTTTGTGACATTTTTCAAAATTAATAGAGTCCAACGGGAAGTTTCTTTTACCGGCGACCTGCTCTCACTGTTCGGGTCCGTTTGATTGTACGAGTGGAAAATGAGGATAAAGAAAATATTTTACAAAGAAAAAAAAATTACCTAGAAAATATTTTGTAGAAAAAATGATTTCAAATGTGTTTGATTGGTATAATTTTCCATCCGAAAATTTTTTAAGTTTTCTATTCGTTTGGTTTTGTTTTACATGGAAATTGTCCATTAAAGTGATTTTTTTCCACAATTAGTTATAAAATTTGTTTCCACTATCAAAAAGGAAAAAAAATTGTTCCCTAAAAAATTATTTTTTAAACAAAGTTTAGTGTTCGTTTGACTTTGGTTTACATGAAAATTGTCCATTAAAGTGAATTTTTTTTTTACAAATGGTTATGAAATTTGTTTCGATTGCAAAAAAAAAAAATAATAATAACCTGGAATTCAATTTTCCCATAAAAAAGATGGGAAAACCATTTCATGAATTAAATGGTAAAGGGGCGCGTGAGGTGGTATAGAAGAAAACATTTGGATGGCCAAATTTTGTACATCAAGAACCACCTTTTGTGGAAGTTGGAATTTCATTTCCATTTTCCTAGACAAATTTGGTGCATCAAACACTACCTAAGATTTCCATCAGTTATCATCATTCACTTCTTGCGATTTACATAAATCTTCTTGAATGCCTTTCTTCAAATAAAATTTGCTTTTAACTATTCTTATCACTTTTTGAACGGCCACTATCTGATGCTCTCGAGCAAGTTAAAGTTACCAGGAAGAAACTTATAAGGGGGAGGGGGAAGAAAAAAGAAAAACCTATTGGCCGTCTCTAATTTTCCTCGAACTTCTTTTCTGAGTGTACAACCATGTAGCATGCGAAAAGGAAAAATACTAAAATAAAAAAATGGTTTGGGATTTGCATTAAGTAGATTGCAAAATTTTGCTTAATTTGGAACTCGTGCATTAACTACATTTGTTTTTTGTTTGATGATTGAATGAATTTGTTTACAGTATTGGCACTGAGGTTTGCCTTGACATTGCAATAATTTCATTTGCCTATAGACTGTCATGTCTGGCTAAATTGCCAGATTTTTTTTTTTTTGCATCTTTAGAGCATCTTTGTTCCCATTTTACGGTAAGAATACATTTTGAAATAGTAGATTGATGAAAAATGTGTAGTTAAAAAATAAGAAAAAGTTTTGAATTTGTTTATAATATTATTTTATTAAAATATGTGTAGTTGAAAATAATGGAAAGAAAAATGTATTAGTGTGTTTTTTTCTTATAATAATGGCCCTGAGAGTCTGCAGATGAAACTCGTACATTTTTCAGTCAACTAATTTAGGTGGGTTCGATTACATTTATTTTCTATGAAAAATGTCAGTTTTCCACCCAAATTCTTATTTTGAATGTTTGGTTGCTATTTTTTCATAGAAAATATTTTCCAACTTTTAAAAATATACCTAATTTTCCATTTTTTAAGGAAAACATTTTGTTTGGAGGAGTAAGTTTTTGTTTTCCTTAAACTAAGGAAAATATTTTATTTTTTAGGATATATTTTACATTCAATCAAACACTCTTAGATAAGACTATTTTTGTAATGTATAATACACTTAAGGTATGTTTGATTGCATTTATTTTCCATGAAAAATGTTAGTTTTCCACCCAAATTCCTACTTTGCAGTGTTTGATTGCTATTTTCTTCTATTGAAAATATTTTTCAACTTTTGAAAATATGTTTAATTTTCCTTGTTTTTAAGGAAAATATTTTCTCTAGGGAAGTAGATTTTTGTTTTTCTCAAAACAAGAAAAACATTTATTTTTTTAGAAGATATTTTTCATGTCAATTAAATACACTCTTAGGAAAAATGCTATTTGTACATTCTATATATACGTGAATGTTGACATTGTACAAGGTGTAAAAAATTGTGCCATGAATTATTTTAAGTGGTGTTAAAATTAAGGATAAAAAAGTGTGACAGCTCATACATTGTGTAAAAAAAAAAAAGGAACAAACTCTGTTTGTTTTCGTTTAAAATCAGATTTTAATTTAAGTCAAAGTCAAACAATCAATATTAATCACATTTTTCATGGGTCCCACAACTTTCAACCACACATTTCAAAAACTTCTATCACAATTTACTAAAAATTTAATTTTAATCCCCACCAAACACCATTTTAATGTTACTATAGCGAGATTGAGCCCCGTTTGACACCCATTTTTTTCTCATTCTCATTCTTTTTCTCTTTCTTAATTTCAACCACACATTCTATCAATAAAATAATATTACACATAAACCTAAAAATTCCTCTTAC